>JAHBCN010007357.1:0-43654 GCA_019359885.1 Listronotus oregonensis | reverse complement strand
AAAATAGTATAACTTATCTTACTGCACGAAATGCATCTAAATTTTCTAATTATATCTAATCGTTTTTTAATCTTAATGTGTATAAATCAAGTTATTATATATATATTTAAACATTAAACAAACATCATTTAATATACACAGTTTACAATAATATATCAGTATTGTTATATAAACTAATATTTAAATAATAACATAACATAATATAAGTCCTTTTGTTAACCTTCACGGTCAATGGCTTTGATACGTGCAATAGACTGATGACCTAAAAGGGGTACTAAACAACCCCTTAGCCTTTTGTCATGAATCCATTACAGTCCTGATATTTTAAGAAAATTTAAAAATTTCACGTGCCGTCCTTACAGACTCGCATTAGTCTTCCCTTTTTTTTTTATTTGCCATTCCCCACGAACAAACCTACTTTAATTTTCCCCAATTCATGTAATGTGTAGAAACTATGAAAAAAGCATGATCTTGTTTTTTTTTCTTGTAGTTTATTTAAATTAGAAGCATTTATTTAAATGTTAATTGATTATTTCTGGTTTAAAAAAATATAAAAGAAAAGAAAATTATAATCTAAAAGGGGGTATTTTAAAAAAACTGTTTTTTTGTTTATCTTATGGTAACTATTGTTAAACACTCATTTTATTATTAATATTATCTGTCTGTAACTATTTATGTCAATTTCCTACCCTAAATTGGAAAAAAACTCTGTCTGGGTAGTTGTAAAAAAAAAAAAAATAAATAAAAAATATATATATATATATATATATATATATATATATATATATATATATATATATATATATATATATATATATATATATATATATATATATATATATATAGGGGGGTTTTCCCAAAAGTAATGGGACACATAGCAACAAAGTTCCTTAAAAGGTCGAAATAATGCAATTTACGTAAACTTACCTTATCCGAAAGTTGATAGTAACAAAGATACAGGGTGTTAAACTTTTAATTTTGCTTTCGTTTTTTCTTAATATTTCTTTAACCAAATGATTTGGGGGTTTTTTGAGGCGAGAAATTTAAATTTGTCCACGCTTTTGATGTTGCTACTAGAGGGCGCCAGCTACGGTCTACCTCACTTGTTTGAGATGTCGTAACTTTTTTTAAGCTTAGAATATTGACCTGTTTATTAAAAAAAAAAGGGTTTTTATAAATCCAAACTGCATCAATAAGGTATACTTTATTTAAGTCTCTAGGAGCAGCCGTTCTCGAGATAAACGCACTTTAAAATCTTGCATTTTTTTTTGGAAAAAAAATTTTTTGGAATTGTATATATATATATATATATATATATATATATATATATATATATATATATATATATATATATATATATATATATATATATATATATATATATATATAAAATATGCCCCCGAAAAAGACATCTCAATAGCACAAATGGACCAAAAATTTCGCTTTTCCCAAAAAAATCATACTTGAAAAAAAGTTCTGCATCTCAAAAAAAAGTAGTCTACGAGGAGAATTTTTGTTTTTTTTTACAGGGTACCCAAAAAAAAAAAAAAACATAAAAAACCATTAAGAATAAAAAAACTTTTTTATCTTTTTTAAAATACAATAGCAAAAAAAAAAAAGGTTTTAAATCCTATATAGTGCTTATATAAGAAATGTTTAAAAAAAAAAACAATGCACAACAAAAAAACTATTATTTATTCAAATACCCCTCCGCCGTGTTCGACGTTTTTTTAAATTGCCGTCTAATGTGATCATAACTTTTTCTCACCTTCTCGAGGAAAATCATTTGAACTGACTGTAAAAACCTCTGTTTCAAAATATCAACGTTATTTTTAATGGGTTGCTAAAAATTTAATTGCTTTAAACAGCCCCAAAGGTACGTGTCTGAAATCGTAAGGTCAGGACTCCTTGCAGACCACATAACTGGCCCCCTACGAACCAATCCATCGATCTCCAAATTTTATGTTAAGCCATTTTTGAAAAATTTGAGTGCACAATGCGCTGGGCACTCGTCTTCCGGGGAAATACATTTGTCCCCGTACTGTAATGGCAGCTCATTTTAATTATCCGAAAAAAAAAAGGGTTTTAGATTTCCCCGTTGGGGAATTTTTCCTTTCAGGTTTTTAAGAAAAACGGTCCAATTATTCCCCAAAAAATAGGACCGTTTTTCTTTAAAATGCAGGGGCCCCACATACAAACCTTTTTTTTTTGGAAAAAATTTTGGTAATTTTTTTTGCCATTGTACTTTAAAATGATAAAAAAAAATTGGTTTTTTCCTTTTTGGTATTTCATGTTTTTTTTATTTTTTTTGGGACCCCCTATAAAAAAATCAAAATTCTCTTCGTAGACTACATTTTTTTAGAGAAGAATTTTTTTTCAAAAATAATTTTTTTTCGAAAAACAAAATTTTTTTGGCCCTTTGCCCAATATATATATATATATATATATATATATATATATATATATATATATATATATATATATATATATATATATATATATATATATATATATATATATATATATATATATATATATATATATATATATATATATATATATATATATATATATATTTTTAAAAATTCTAAGAAATATATAAAAAATAATTTCGTTATCGTAAATTGATTGCCAACACTGATTATGTACTTAATTAGACAATCCGATTCGTGCGATGTTTTTCTATGATTTTTTTTTTATTGGCTAACTATTAACTATTTCAAAAATATTAGAGAAAAAATTTTTTTGGCCCCCTTTTTATAACTAGTTGCAGACAAACCCCGCTGTCTGCTAAAGGTGAACTAATTCATAGGTGCAAATTAACGTTTTTAAGGACGCCCTGTGAAGAGGTTATTACTATTTTTTGACACAACAAGCAGAATAAAACATATTTGTAATTTTTTTAACGGGAATAAGAATAAAGGGGATTTTTTTAAAGGGGGATGGGTATTTTACTAACAAATATGTTAATATAGATTACATAAATTTTTTTTAAAAAAATTTTTTTCTATTTGCCAAAAATAGTAAAAAAATCAACTTTATCGTACGTGGCTCAGACGGGGAACAAATTTTTCATAAACTTTTTTTAAATTTTCCCAATAAAGAAATTTTTGGGCACTTTTCCCCAAAAGTTTCCCCAATTTTTTAAAATAATTGAAGAAATAAAAATTTTAAAATAAAAAAATAATTATGCACGAAAATTTTTTAAAAGAATTCTCAAAAAGTGGATAAATGTGATAATAAAAAACGGTTTAGTTCTGGTTATTCCCTAGGCAATTTATTGTAAAAAAAATTTTTTTAAAAAATTTAAAAAAATTTTTTAATTAAAAAATTTTTTTTTGGACTTTTTTACAACAATTAGGGGATGCTGCCAAGAAGAAAATTAAAATATTATAGCAAACCCCCCCTTACTGAAATATATAGTTAAACAAAACAATCAAAGTAATCCCGACAAATAATCTTTTTTTTTTTTTTATTCTTACAATATATTTACTAAACTAAACCTTAAAAGCCATTGTTACTGATTAAGCAAAAAAATTACATTGATGGAATTTTAAAAAAGGGTTTATTTTGAAAGCTTTTTAAAACTTAATATCGTGGGCGTACAAGCAGAACCCTTTAAGTCCACTTTTTGAAAAAATGGGGATTACCTCATCTATAAGTACCTCCGTTTTTCCCTTAAGCAAATAATCACTTAAGTCCATTTTCTACTTATTGTAGAAGTTACAAGCCATGTCAATTTGTTTAAGTCCATTTAGTTTATTTTTAAAAAGGGAGAATCATTTATATGCACTTAAGCGTTTTTTTTTCGAGGGGAGGATGGCTTAGACGGGGAAAAAAAAAGTAAGTCCTTAAAATAAATACTGCATTCCATGCTTGAAGGCAGTTTTTTTTTTTGGGTGCATTAGGGGGGCGTTAATATGTTTTTAGAGGTAAAAAATTTTTTACACATGTGGGGGACAGGGAACCCCCAAAAACCCAAATGTCGCTGCTTTACTACTTTATTTGGTTGAGATTACTCCCTTTTAAATAATTCAACAAATTTTTTTTAAAAGCGGGCATTCCTACATGGAGATTTTGGCTTTATGCATAGTTCATTGAACATGCCAAGAAATTTGTTCCAGTTTTCCCCAATAAACGATTGGTTATCATATTTTTACTCGCAAGATCAAAGAAATAAAAACAAAAAAGGAGCCCCACAAAAATACAAGAATTAAAATATAATAACTTTTTTTACTTAAAGGCTTTGACTTTTAAAATTTAATTAGGGGAAAAAAAAAAAAAAACACAAAGAAAAAAAGTCAATTGGCTACTTAAAAAAACTTTGAGATATTCAAAAAAAAAACCTGGGGAAAATTGAATTCAAATATCCCCCTCAAAATTATCTAGGGAACCCCAAAATGGAATTTGTGATACTTTTTAAAAAGGGGTTTTTTTTTTATTTCTGTTTTTTTTTTTGAATTTTCTTATAAATTTATTTTTGTTGGTAGTCTTCAACAAAAAAGGTTTTGACAAGTCAGAGAAATATTCAAAGTATATAATTTTTCCCAAAAAAAATTTTAAAAAATTTGATTCTTGTTCCCTTTTACAATTTTGATGAGTGTATATGCATTCAGATACAAAGTACAGATGCATTAACGTTTTTGGAAGGGGGGGAAAAACCCCCGGGTTTTCCAAAAAACTTAAACAAACCGATAATAGCCCCTTCCCCAAAAGTGAAAAGAAAAAAAAAAAATCTATTAAAATTGTGCCAAAATAAATAACCACCGAATTCCATGGATGGTACCAGTTCCTACCTCCCCAAAAAATTTACTAGATTGTTTCACTGAAGAAGACAACAGCCATGGGGGATGAACTTCCCTTTTTAACCATTTTGTCCAAAAAAGTAGTGAACAAAAACGGGAAAAAAAAAAAAGTAAGTCCAACATGTTTTTTAAAAAAAGGATTTTAAAAAAAAAAACCTTCATTGATATCGTGTTTTACTGGTAAACAATATTTAAAAAAAAGCAAATACACTTTCTATATATATACAAAATAACTCATTACCAAAAAAAAAATTTTACAAGTTAACAATTCTTTTTTAATTGCTTTTTCCCCATAATGACCCCCTCATGGATTTAAAAAGTTTTGGTTTTTACGCCCACGATATATACAATAAAAGATTAGACGTGTATTTAAAAATTGCCCCGGGAATTTCCCTTTTTTTAAACTAATGTTACTGATTTAAATAATGTGTCGTAAAATATTATCAATATTTCTGACATCACTACCCTTTTCTTCTCATAGGGAACGCAAGCTTAGAATTTGATTTTTAAAAGGGGACAAGAACCTGGTTTTTTTAAAAAAAATTTAAAAAAGGCCCCCGTTAGTACCGACAAAGCTTTTCCCCCCCCTTTTTTTAATAAATTTTAAAAAAAAGATATGCCAAAAAAAAAATATTATTTACCGGTCGTCCCTTAGAAAGTAGCTCTTTAATAAATTTTTTTTTTTTTAAAAATTTTTGAATAAAATTGAAAGATATATTTATTTAAAATATAAAAGTACATTTTTTTGACCCTAAAGGATATTTTAAAAAAAACTTTTAACACATCAAAATATTATTATTTTTTAAATTTATTTGTTTCGTCTTTATGGCTTATCAATTTTTTTAAAACTTTTTTTCTAGAAAGATAAAAACATAAAAGGCGTTATTTCCGGTCGTACTGAAAGTGATTACTAGATACAAGTTAAAAAATGGAAATTTGTATCTTGGACATATACCTACCAAAGTGTTTGTGATTATACAAATAAGTTCTTTCCTTGATGTAAATTTCAAATTCCCTGAATTTAGGATGCAAATAAAGGCTTGTTATAAGTCTACGCTTTTTAAATTTTAAAAAACCTATTTGTTACCCCCGGGGCTAAATTTTTAAAAAAATGGTAAAAAAAAAAAAAATAATAGGGATAAAACCCTTGGGGAAAAGGGGAAGAGAGTATAATAAAAATAAAAAAAAAAAGTAATGAACGGGCGATCTGAGGTTGGGAAGTGGAAAGAGGTGTTTTTTTAAGGGTAAAAACAGTTTTTTTCCAATTCCGGCAAATTACAACCCCCTGGGGGGAAAAAAATTAAATGGCAAAGTTGTAGGTAATAAAAAGGTCTACAAGTTTTGTATAAATTTTTTTTTCATTAACCTTAAAATTTATGTGAATGATTTAAATAACCAAGTTTTTGGTTTTTATTTTTATTTTTTTAAAAAAAAAAAAATTTTTGGGGAAATTTTTGAAAACTTATTTTTTATGTTCCCCCAAAAAAAAAGTTTTTTTTATTTAAAAAAAAATATTTTTTTTTCCTTTTTTTTTAACTTAATATCGAAAAAAAACCCCAAAATTTTTAACGAAAATTCTTTTTTCAAAAAAATTGCTTTTTTTAAAAATAATTTTTTTTTTTTTTGAAATATCTACTTTTTTTTTTGTGTAAAAAAAATACTTTACTATGGTAAATGTTTTTTTAAAATGCAAAAAAAAAAGAAAAAAAAACCCCAAACCGATTTTTTTTAATTATGTACAATTTTGCTTTTTTTTTAAAATTTTAAACTTTAATTACTTTAAAAAATAAAAATTTTATGTTACACTGATAAACAAAAAAAATTAAAAATATACTACTATAATTAACAACCGAATGTATATAATGATTTAAATAAAAATTTGGATTCGAGTTTTTTTTTTTTTTTTTATTTTTTTTTAAAAATTTACTAAAGTAATGTATAAATTTTTTTCCCTTAAAAAAGATATTTTAAGAACAAAAAAATTACCGACCCCTTTTTAAAAAGCAGATATTTTGACCGAGAATTTTCAATTGAAAATTGGGGGGTATTTCGATATTAAGTCAAAAAAAAGGTTTAAAAAAAAAAAATTTTAAATCAAAAATATTACATTGTGTTTGAGACAAAAAAAGGAAATTTTTTTAAAAAATTTTGTGAAAAAAATTGTAAAAGAAAAAAAAAAAAATTAAAAAAATTTTGGTTTTTAAATTTTCACATAAATTTTGAGGTTATGAAAAAAAAAAAAATACAAAGTTGTAAATTTTTTTATTACCCAACTTTGCCATTTAACTTTTTTCCATAAGCCCCTTTGTTTTGCCGGAATTTAAAAAACCCTTTTTACTTTAAAAAAACCTTTCCCACTTCCACTTCCCGACCTTAGATCGCCCGAAAAATTTTTTTTTTTTAATTTTTTTTAATATTCTGTTTCTTTTCCAATGGGTTTTTATCTTACTGTTATTTATTTATTTTTTTTTTTTCAAAAATTGTCGACCCTGGTCTATGTGTCCATTTTCTACAATAGATGGATGTGTAAAAGCTCATAAACGTTAAGTTTAAGATTCTTTTTAAATATGTGTAGATATATAAAATTTTTTTTTTTTTTTAAATATCGCTGAAACAGAGGGGCTTTTTTTCCCTAGTCCACGCAAGGATGGTTTTTCCCCCTGGGGGTCTTGTCTTGTCTCCCAGCTGAAGGGGATTCAAATTAGAATTTAAAATACAGTGGCACCCCCTAAATTTTTTTCCAAAATTTTTTTTAGCCGGTTACACCTGGGACCCACACTTTGTTAATAAAAATTTTTTTTTGAAATGTGCAAACAAATTTTTTTTTTGCATTTTCCCAGAAAAATCGGGGGTCAAAAAAGGAATCACTTAAAATTTTTTTCTATGCAAATTTTCCCCAGATCCCTTTTAAATTTTTAAAAAAAAAGGAATTTTGGGGGAAATTTGGGGGGATTTGACGAAAAATTTTGGGGAAAAAACCCAAAAAAAAAAATACAAATAGTGGATTAAGAACTTTTGACAATTCCAAAATATTTTTTAGCGTGTTAGGGTAATTTAAATTCCCCCCTCACCTTGAAAAAATTAAAGATTTTGGGAGATATTTTAAAAAACAAGTATTCAACAAAAAAAGTTTCCTTGGGGATACAGGGGACAAAAGCGTTTAACTGAACTATTAACACCTGGGGAAATATCTCTTCTTCTATGTGTTTTAAATTGTGTAATGATAGATTTTAAAGATTTTCCCCAGTAGCATATTCTTGCTCCTCAACATTGGCGTAAGGGGGGAAATGACCTTCAAATGTACAAACAAAAAAAAGGTTAGCATCATAATTCACATTTAATAATGTTGGGAGATTTTTTACAACAGTGTTTCCAAATTTAGTGCAAAAATAATATTTTTTTTCCTCTTAACATGTGTCCTAAAATGCACCCCCCCCAAGCTACAGCCATAGAAAACTGCAAAAAAAAAATTATCATTTTGTATTGTGGCGACAGTTTGGGGTCATATCCCCGGGAAAATTTTTCTCCTGTCTTTTTTTGGGTGTATTTTTTTTTATCTTACAAAGCGCAAAAACCCTTTTTAGGGGGGTTTCACTTGTGACGACCAAAATATTACGTGTAAGAAAATTTTTTAAAAAAATTGTCGGTCAAAGATGAACCCCCATTTTTTTCCCTTCATATTTTTATACTGTTCATTTTTTTTTTGGTTAAAAAATTTTTTAACTAGGTTTAAAAAAAAAATGTATAGCCACCCACCCCCCCCTCAAAAAAAAGTGTTGAACAATGACAAACACAATGTGCCTATTTAATTTAACACAACGACGTAAATAAACTTTACTAAAAAAGCAGTTGTAACAGCCAACAACCTTAGGTTTTTTCTTTAATTTTTGCATTTTAGGCCTTTTTAAGGAAAAAAAAAGTGGGGGGAGAGTGCGGTAAGATAATATGTTTTTTGATATAAATATTTCCCCCTATTATTAATTATTTTTAAAAAAAAAAAAATTAGTTAAAATCTAAATAGAATTTAAAAAGTTTTGGACAGCTTGAACATCATCGGACCCTAAGATTTAATCCAACTACACCTTTTAATTTTTTTTACAAATTTAACCATTTCTGGCCACCTAAAAAGGAAAAGGCCCCAAAAATAGATTAGCCATGAAGGCAAACAAGAAGATGGTAGAAAAAAAATTTTTTGGGTTTTTTTAAGTAATTTTCTTACATTAAATTTTTTAAAAACTATATAGACTAAAAAAAAGATTTTATTGAAGCGCTTAGGTTTTTTTCCCCCCTTAAATTTTTTTGTAATTGAAAAAAAATAATAAAATCCAATAATAAAATCACATAGTTAGAAAGTAAAGTTGAACAGTTTAATAAACACATTTTTAATAATGGGGTTTTTTATAAACAGTTAATAATGTTTGATGTGGGGTTAAAATTTTCCCCAGCTCTCAATTGGGAATGTGCCAGATAATTTTAAAGCAATAAATACTATTTATTTAGCCTACCACAATATACCTGTGAAAAAGCTTTTTTTTTTTTTGTAGCAAAATGTTAATAATTAATATAAAAATCCGTACACCATTGATGGCGGCCCCCAAAAAAGGGTTTTATTTTTTTTAATTTATATTTAGTAATTTGTTTTTTTTAAATTAAAGTCATTCGTAAGTGTTAACAGAACGGCCCTTTTGATTATCTTATCTTCCCCCTGAGCTAGTTTTTTTAAAAAAAGGATACATATTATCTTTTCCCAAAAAAATTTCGTTTTTTAATTCAGAATAAATTTTTTTAAGCGAATCTTCAAAAAAGGGGTAAATTAGTATCCCCTGCTTTTTTCGGGGGGGACATATTATTTTTTTTTTTTTAACCTTTTTTTTAAATTACGGTCGGGCAGTGGCGTATACTTGTGGAGGCCAGGGGAAACCCAGGCCCCCCCCTTTAAATCCTTTTTTAAAAAATTTTTGGGAATAACTAATTTTTTTCCCCTATTACTTTAATTACTGTTTAAGGGGGAATATACGCCATTGATTAAACCAAAAAAATTTTAAACATTTTTGGGAACGCAATCAAAGCGTTAAAGGGACACCTTTGTGAATCCTATGGAAACCGTCAAAAAAAAAACTATTATTTTTAATAGCTTTTTTTATGACTTGGGGAAGAGACATAAAGATAGTACTAAAAAAATTTCTTATCATCCAATTGTTCTACAAGGTTTTGGGAAAAACAACTCAAAGCAAGAGTTTAAAAATTTTTTTTAATCCATAGAAACCGCCAAAAACGGCCTCTTTTATTTTTAATACCCGGGTTACTTGAACGGGGGATATTAATTTTTGGGGGACTACAAAAAAACTTGAAATAATTTTGGGTAAAATTTAAATTTTTTTTTTTTTTATTTCATTAATTTTTTAAATTAAAATAGTTGCCCCTTCCCACCTTAACAGTCAATAAGCCACTGGCAACCATCATTAACTTTTTTTTTCTTATGGGTTTTTGAATTATTAAGTGTTATAATTGTTTCAAAAATTTTATAATTTTTTCTACCTTGAAAGCTGATAACCTTTTTTTTTTCCAAAAAAAAAAAAAAGATCTTTTTTTTTGGCCTTGGTTTTTCCCGGGATTATTT
This sequence comes from Listronotus oregonensis, assembly GCA_019359885.1. Taxonomy (NCBI): domain Eukaryota; kingdom Metazoa; phylum Arthropoda; class Insecta; order Coleoptera; family Curculionidae; genus Listronotus; species Listronotus oregonensis. Next base: position 33,229 of record JAHBCN010007357.1, on the reverse strand, counting down.
TTGTTTTTTTTAAAAAAAAATTCAAGGGGAAATTTTTTTTACAAATAGGTTATTTTTAAAAGAAGGAAAGCGAGATAATCAGTGCTATGATGTAGCATCGGGTTAAATAACCCGGGTTTTATAACCCCGATGCTACATCAAAGCACTGATTGTATTAAAACTTTATTATCTTTAAAAAAAAACGTAAAAAAAAGAAAAATTTTTTAAAAACACGCTTAAAATGAATATAAATTTTTATTAGCCATGAATAAAATAACTTCTAAAAAAGGATTAATTACAGCTTAATAAAATGTTGTTATATAAACCTACTAAAAATATTAGTGTATTTTAAGTAAAAATAGAATTAAAAAAAAAAAAAAAAACATTAACTAGAAAATTTAAAAAGAATCATATTATATTACAGCTATTATTCAAATAATAAGTTTCCCTTTTTTGGATACATAGACAGACGAGTCTAATTGAACTATTAACAGTTGGGGGAAATATCGCCCCCTTCTAAGTGTTCTAAATTGTGATGATAGATTTTAAAGATCTTCTTTCGAGCATTTTTTTGCTCCTCAACCTCAACTATTTCCAGGGGGGCCTGGCCCCTGAGATGCTTTTCCGATAAGCCGAAATGATCTTCAAATAAAACAGGGTGTCCGGTTAAAATTTAACCCCCCCCTTTTAATTTTTTTTATTTAACGTTTGGAAAAAAAAAATTTGTGTGAAGTGGTTTAAAAAATTTTTTTAAAAATTTTTTTTCATCTATAGGGGTTGTTTCGGAAAGTGTGGACGTGGTCCTTTTTTTATTTCAAATGGGCCCCCTTTTTTTTTTATTTGAATTTGCATTCCTGTTAAAATTCTAAACTTTTTTTTATGTTAGCACCCCCTATGTCTAACTTTAATGGTTACATAAAATAATGGAAAAAACTATACGTTTTATCATTATCAAGCGATATTGCAAAAGGGTTTTTGATTTTATAAAGGGAAAAATTTAATATCCGTCTTTAAAATATAGGTAGATCAAAATTTAGCTACTAACTTTATTAAAAATGTTAATTATAAATAATGGAAACGTTTAACAAAATAAAAAAAAACTAACAGTGTAGAAATTTTTCATTCTTATTGCAGTAGATGCCCACATGACCGCCATTTTGTTCAATGCATTTTCTAAAAACCCCTTTCCCCGTCAAATTTAACAGCGCTTCAAATAAAAAAACCGTTTATTTTTAAAAAATTGCTTTTCTTCGGAAATTTTTTTTCCCCTAATCATATCTAAATTTATATTTTTTCCGATACTTTCCTTTTTTAAATACCCCCAAAAAAAAGTATTAAAAAATGAGAAACCGGGCTATTGCTGGCCAATTTTTTTTGAACCCGATAAAAAAATTGTAGTTATAACTAACTACAATTGTTTTTGCCCCCTCTACCAATCCTTTTTTTGGGAAAAATGGCTTTAAAAATTGGGTTTTCTGGAGCAACATTAGGGGGGAAACCCCATCCTGCCCCAGATAATTTCCATATTGTCATTTAAATTATTAACAACTTCAGTTATAATTTTTTAAGTATTTTCCATTAAGGTTTAATAAAAAAAAAATTTGGGTCAATTATTCTACCATTTAAAACCCTACACCAAACATGTAGTGACTGCCTACCAGAATTTTTTATGGCCATATTATGGTTTTTTTTATGCCCAAAAATGTGTATTTTTTCTATTAACTCCAGCAGTAAAAAAGGTTGCTTCATCGGTAAAAAATTTAAAAAGAATTTCTGTCCCTATTTATGTTTTTTTGTTCTGGCAAAAGATAAGACGCGCTTTCTTATTGGCATCAGTAACCTTTTAACTGGTGATATTTTAAATGGATGATAACTATATTTATGTAACGTGATATTCATTTCCAAAATTTTTTTTTCCCCAAACCTTTTAAAAATTTTTTTGCACCTTCAGGCTTTTCGAAATAAAACCCCAAGCTTATAAGTACCCAGATATAATAAATTTTTGCTACAAAACGTTAGGTGTCCCTTTAATAAATACGGGTTAAAACAAAAATCGTTTTTCATACCTTTTAAGTATAAAAAAATATTTAGTTCATTTTTTTCCAATCCTCGTCTCTAGGAATTATTTTTTTTTTTCCTCTTAAAAAATGTGGATCTTTTCCCTTTTTGGCATGGACTCTTTTTTAAATTTTTATGCAGCCGGAACAACTTCCCCTTTTTTTTCCCCCATACACAGCCTTTATTCCCTTTGCCCTTTTTTTTTTATGATTGTTCTTAACATAAAATTTATAAAGTCTTTTTTTTTCTTGCTCAAAAACCCACGGGGTTAAAAAAAAATTTTTTTTTAAAAAAATTAATTAAAACAAAATCTCAATGTGAAAGAAAGTCATTTGACGGACATGTCAAACTTCGGGGTTTACTTGATGAAATTAACATACGAAAATATCGCGTGATAATAAAAAAGCTTTAGTTTTTTTTTTTGTGATGTAACCATTTGTCAGAAAGGGGTATGCAAATAAAATATGTTTAAATTTTAAAAGAGGAATGCAAATCTCAAAAAAAAAAAGGGTGACTCTTTAAAAATAAGAAAAAAAGGACCACACAGTTTTTTTAAAAAAACCCTGTATAGATGTAAAAATTTTTAAAAAAAATTTTTTGAAATAATTTAAAATTTTTTTTTTTTCCTAAATTTAAAAAAAAAAAATGGGGGACAAATTTGATTTTTAAAAAAGGGAAAGGGCACCAAAAGCGGCGCGGGGTGGGTCGTTTTGAAATAGGTATAGTAAAAGTCCCCCGTCCCCTCTTACACACCCCCAAATAGCGATAATTAAAAATTAATTCAATTTTTAATTCATGGTTTTTTTTGTTATAATTAATGTAATATTTTTTTTTGATATATTAATAAGAACATATTCTTTGAAAATCTCAAATTTTGGAAAAGGGGGAAAAAAAAAATATATAGCATTTTGAAAATAGCCGCACTATTATTAGCAGTAGTATTATTATACTTACCGTTTATTAAAAAAAAATTAAAAGCGTCACCTTTTTTTTAAAAAACAAATCGTTATTTTTAAAAAAACCCCAAAAATTTTAATTTTTTTGAATATGAAAATTGTAAACTTATAATTTTTAAATGAATTAATAAAAAATTAGAACAAAAAACTACAAAAAAATTTTTGTTAGATCAGGTCAAAACTTTACAACTCGGGGTTGGAACCATTTTAAAAATAAAAAAAATTTAAAAATTTTTTAAAAAAATTAGTTTTGTCATTTTTTTTCTAATGCTGAAGATTTTCCATGTATTTCTTTAAATTTAAAATTTGGAAAATGGTGCACCCCCCAAAAAAAAAAATTTGTAACAGTCTAACAATTTGAATTTCGGGGTAATTCCTCTGCTAGAAAAAAAGGTTTTGGGGTGATTGAAAAAAAAGGTTATTTTTTTTAAAAAATTTTAGCTCTTTTACAAATTTTTTTTTTTTGTTCCCCTTTTAAACCTCTCCCCCATTTCCCCTTATCTAAATTTTTTTTAAAAAAAGGTAACTATATATAAACAATTTTTAAAAAACATAAACAAACCACCTCGACAAAAAACGTAAATCTTTTTTAATTTTCTGTAAGGAACTATATTTTATGATGGGGGTTTTTTTGATCTCTATAAAAAAAATTTTTCGACACAATTTTGCAATGGATGTCTCAATCAAATTTTCGAATTATATATCCTGAAATATGTATAAAATATTTGTTTGGAATTCGGAGAGATTCCTTTCTTCCAAATATTTAATTATATCATTAATTTTTCTTTTTTCAGAATCGTCTTTTTTTGTAATTTTTTTTTCAACTGATCTAAATTCAAACGCCGGAGTGCAATATTCTCCAAATTCGCAACAATTTGCACTTAAGCTTTTTTATAGAATTAAAAATAATAATTGTCTCAGTGCCCTTTTAATTGTTGCGATTTTGGGATTATTATTCCACCCTCCCCTAGATCGGTCTAGAAGTAAAGCCTAAATGATCCGTGAAAACTTGTAGGTTAAAAAGTATTTCACCGGATCATCACAAAAAAAAGATCTTTTTCTAAATTTTTGTACTTTTTTTGTAACAATAAATCCTGGGCAAAGTTTTAGATTTTGATTGAAATTTATGTCATCAATTTTTTAAAGAACTGATATTTAATTTATCTTAAAACCCTTCAAAATTTTAAAGGTTTTGGGCCCTTTTATCTTTAAAAACCCAAAGGGGTTTCTAATTGCATTCAAAAAACCTGTTAATTTTTCTAAAGGGAAATTTAAAGGTAGCAGAACTTTTTTGTTTACATATGACATTTTTTCAAAAACAATAGACTCTACCTCCTAGGGGGTTTTTGGTGCTAACCTTACGTTCATAATTTTTTTTTTATAATTTATATGTTAAAAAACCAAATTTCCCAAACTTAACCCTTTTTTTTTTTAAGTTAAAAAAGTTTTCAATATAGCAAAAAAAAAAAGTTGCCCAGGGGGAGAATTTTTATTTTTTTCAGAAAAAATATTTCTCCCAATTTTTTCCCTATGACATGGATCCAATACAGTGAACTTCATTGGGTTTAAAGGGTTTTAAAAAAAAGATTTTAAATTTTTTTGTTTAAAAACCCAAAATTTTTAAATGTAAAAATTTTGGGGGCCATCTGCTGAATTTTTATTTTTTAAAAAAACCATTCTTTTAAAATTCTTAAAATAGTTTTAAAAAGCTGAGTTTAACTTTTGGGGCATTTTTTTTGATTAAGAAATAAGCTACTGGGCTTTGGGGAAATTTGTGGTATAACTAAAATTTAAAAAAAAATCCTTTAGATGCGGGGAAAAAAATCAACATCTTTAAAAACCCCCTAGTCCATACTTTTTTGGGGAAATTTTCCCTTTGGTCATCCCAAACAATTTTTTTTTGCGAATCGACATACCCCCCCATAAAAAAAACTTTTTAAAGCAAAATTTTTTGGGGTTTTAAGAACAAGAAATCGGGGTTTAAATTTTTAAAATAAACAACCTTTTCCCATTGTTCGACTACTAGGTAAAAAAAATTTTTTAAAAAAGTATGTTTTTGGGGAGTAAAAATAAGTGTATGCGCAAATTTTTTTCATAAAGGAAGAATAGCCCTTTTTTCCAGCATGTTTTAAGGGGGAATCGGCTTTTTTAAGTAACACTAGTTCTGCCCAAGGGTATCCCCGAAAAAAAAGTAAAAAAATTAAAAATTCAAAAACATAAAAACCAAATCTTTTAAAACATTGTCCAACATATTTTTCCCTTTTGGTTTAAAATTGTTGGAATTTGAAATTTTAATTTTTTTAAAAGCTAGTGTCATTTTTTTTAAAAATTTAAAAAAATTTTCCAAAAATTTTGGTTTATCAACAAACATGGGCGGGTTTTGAAAAAGGGTTAATATAAAATTATTTTTTAAAATTCAGCCCCCCCTAAAAAAAAAGAGCTCAATAAATAAACATTAAAACTTCAAAAAATCAACGTCGGGGGGGTTTCCCCCTTTTTGGTTTTGGGGCACGTTTTGGGGAGTGGCTTAAAAGCCTTTCAACAAAATTTTTTAAGATTTTTTTTCTTACCTGGTATATCTTGGTAATCTGGGGGTTGAAAATCCCCCCCACATAGTTACTTGTTTTTGAGGCCCCTTAACCTCCTGCGTAGGGTTTTTTTCCCCAAATTTTTTAAAATTTCTGGGCGTTTAAAGGGAAAAAAATTTACAAATTTTTTTTAAAAGGTTTAAAAGAAAGATTTGTAAAAAAAAAACAGAAAAAATTTTTTTAAAAAAAGAAATTTTTGTTTGCATCAGGGGCTTTCCATTTATAAGAAAACATTTTAAAAAACCTTTTATAAGTTGCAAAAAAAAATTTTAACACTTTAATGTTTTAAGATGCCCCCACCCGAAACAGAGCACCCCGATTTTTGGGCCCATTTAAATAGTACCATCCAACGTTTTTAACAAAAAAAAATGCTAATCGTATAAAGGAAACTTTCTTAACACTCACTTCACTGATATTTTTAAAAAAACTTTTTAAAAATCCTCACAAATTTGAATTAAAAAAACGGGGAAAAAAAAGAAAAAAACCTTGTTAAAAACCCCTTAAAAAGGAACAAAGGGGGGCCCCCTAAAGCGCTTATCCTCTCTCTTTTTAGACACAGTTTCCATTTTTTCGGGCGTTGACGAGGGTTCCATTTCTTTATTCATTTGTGTATTCATTTCACTGCATTTATACAATCAAAAAAAAAGGTTGGGGCATCAAATTTTCATGTTAAAACCTTGGGGGAACCGATACACGAATTTAAAAAAAACCACAAACAGAACTTTAGTAGGGGTATAGCCATTTGATGCTGGTCATCACCCCGGCCATATATGTCAAAATATCATCCCTTTTCTTACGGATATAGCTCTAGTTATTCCTACTATACGTTTTTCCGGGTTTTCCCAGGCCCCATTTTTTTTTTTTTGTACCACATTGTTTAGGAAAATGTAAAAAAATTTTAAAAATTTTTTTCCAAAACATTTGACTGTAGCTCATATACATTTATTAAAATAGTGTTTTTGTTTACGGGGGTGCAACCTTCGGCATTTTTTTAAAAAAAGGTAGCCTTGCCGTTCTCTAACCCTTTCTCTCTCTTTAACCCCATTTGGTCGGGGGGGGGGTATAAACTACGTGTCCCCCAATCCGAAAAAAAAAAAAAATGCTGCAAAATTAATGAAAAAAAAAAATTAAAAATTTCAGAAAATCAATTTTGGGTTTTTTTTTTTTTTTTTTCCACAATTTTTTTTGAATCAAAAAAAGGGATGGGTTTTTCTTTAAAAAAAAGAGCTGTCATCAAAATTTTAAATGACTGTGGGCCCAAAAATTTTTTTCATTAAATTTGGGGGGGATATGTTTTTTAAATTTTTTCATTTTTTATTAATTTTTTTCCCATTTACCTTATATTTCAAATTATTTTTTTTTTAAAAAAATATTTTAACTTAAAAACTTTGTTTTTTTAAATATTATTTTAATAATAAAAAAAAGCCCCCAAAACTGTACCATATTTTTTTTTTTAACTATTATTGTTTTTTTTGTAAATAAATTTTTGGGGGTTTTTATTGTTAAAAGCAAAATTATAAAGAAAAATAAAAAAAAAAATTAAAAAAATTCTTTAATAGTATTGGGGATATGCAATGCCTATTTCATGGTCTATATCTTTTTATGTCCTCTTTAGGAATTTTTAAAAAACGCTTCCATTTTCGCAATTAAGGGGGTTTTTTACGGTTTAATTTTAGTTAACCCCCTTTGTGGGTTTTTGAAAATCAAATAGCAATAGTTTTTAAAAAAATAAGTTATCATTTTTTAACATTCAAGTTTTGTTGATGAAACTTATATTCTAACAGTTATTTTTATTTTTTTTTCGTTTATTCGCTAAACTTGGGGCCCCCTTAAAAAAAAACCTAGGGAATCCTTTTTAAAATTTTAAAAAAAATTAAAAAATTTAATGCACCCACAATTTGCTTGACAGCCTTTTAAGCATTTAAAAAAGCAAAAAAGCTATCTGGGTAGCTAGTAGGAGTAGACGACATTAAGCCATTTTTAAAAATTCATTTAAGTTCTTTTTTAATTTAACCCCGTTTCCTTTTTTGTACCTAAAAATAAAAATTAAAAAGTTAGGTAAAAAAATTTTAAAAACAAGTTTTTTGAAATAAAAATATTTTTTTGTTTATAAAAAAACCGAAAAAATTTTTTAAAGAAGTTCTAAATTAAAAAAAACATATATCTGTCAAATTTTAAAAAAAACATTTTTAAAGATTCTCTATCTCCTTTTTCCTTAAAAAAAATTTGGGGAAAAATAGAGAAAAAAAAAAAATGCGTTTTTTTTATTTTGTTTTAATTGGTTAGTTGTTTTGTAATTTTTTTTTTATTTACTTAGATAGCCAGGGTTACTGAACAAAAGTTACCCATCAGTAGTTGATACCAATTTGACATTAAGTTAACGACAATTCGTTATTTGGGGTGGGGTTTTTACAAAGGTGTTGACAATCTACCACAGCAAATGGCATGCAAATTGTCAAAAAAGTTTTAAAAAAAACCGTACAACTTAGCGAAAAAATTTTCCCCGTAACTTTTTGTAGCCAAGTTGTTTTTTTAAGTTATAAAAATTTTTTTAAAAATTTTACTTGACAACTTTTCCGACCACTTGACCACAATTTGCAGACGTAGATTCCCCCCCTAATTTTTTTCCACAATTGATACCTGGGAAATAATAGTCAATCCCTTTTATGTGGTGGTAAGGGGTTTTTTAAAAACCCCCCTTATCTTCCATAGAATACCTTAGCCACGTTTTAAATTTTCTTCGTTGGTTTAAAAAAGCTTTGCTTAAAATTGGCTAAGCTTACTGGGATGAAATTTAAAAAAACTTAACTCCGTTTATATAGATTGAGGAAAAAATTTTTTTTTACGTTTTCTCTTAACCCCCTAATTGTAAAACTTTTTTTTAGCGGTTTTTTTCATGACTAAACACTCTGCTACCAAAATTTTTTTTGTTAATTTGAAAAAAGTTCTATTAGAATTTTTTTGCCCAGTGCTTGAGTATTTGCGGTTTAAATTTTATTTTTGTACTTCAAAAGTAACCAAATGAATTGTATTGGGGGGGTAATAATAAGTGTGTATATTTCTAAGTGTCCTGTTTTGAATTTTGAATCGGTAACCCAACATCCTGTCCTGGGATTGGCCCAAAAGTTTTAAAAGGGGGAAATAAAAGACCTTGCGGCCTTCTAATGGTTTTCCCCATTCCCTTCTACCCGGTACGGAAATATATCATTTAAAATTTTGATTGCTCTAGTTTGGGGACGTAGCGGCTCCCCCCAAGGAAGTTTAAAGGTGTATGGAAGCCCAATACTGTAAAAAAAAATTTCCAGGCATGGGGGCGGGGAATGGGGGTTGGGCCCCCCCGGGAGTTTGGGCAATGAATAGTAGGTTACAGCCGCCATAATTCTTTGTTACTATCTATAAAGTTGATATCATCAAATGTCAAATTCAAGCATTCTTTTTTTTTTAATTTTTTGCACAAAATTGTTGGTTATTAAACGATACTACCATAGAATATTTAAAATTATTGTGTAATATTGGATTTTATTTTCATGGGGATATAATATGGAAAGAAGCCCTTTATTTAAATGGTCGATATTTTTGTGAGTTTTTTTATTTTTCCCAAAAAAATCTTTGTAAAAAAAAAAAAACTTTTTTTTAAAATAAATTTCAAACATTGTATGATAGTTTCATGTACTTATCACCAATTTTGTGAAAAAAAAAGGAAAAAATAGTGTAAATGAGTTTAACTTTCCTAAGATTCTGGTTGTACTTTAAAAAAAGTGAAAATTTTTATAACTGTTTTTTTGGCATGTACTTTTCACTAATAACAAACATTCATGAGACAGAATAACAGGGTTAAAAAAATTTAGTAACCTTTTTTTCCTAGGTATTCATTGGAACAGTATCCTTAAAATTATGTGTCTACAGTATGTCGGGGGGAAAAAAAAATTATAATGTAAGTTTAGGGGAAACCAAAAACTAATTTCTTTTTAAACAAATACAGAAAAAGCAAAAAGGAAAAATTTTAAATAAATTGTACTTTCTTTTTCCCCAAATTGGGGGGCCTGTATATATTAAAATTTGCCTGGTCTGCTCAGTAATTAATAATTTTGATCCTTTAAAAAAAAAGTACTAAATTATTAAATGAAATAAAAGTACCTAAATGTAGACCCTATTTCTTTTTTTAATCCACAGAAATACACAAACATTGTGGAAATCATCTAAAAGATGGTTAAGATAACCTTACTTTTCTCACTGCTATTTCCTATAAAATTTGCATTATTTTCTATTATTCATAATTGATATATTATTTTTTTTCGGGTTTCCTAACGTTTCGTCTTTAATTTAAATTTTTTTATAAGAAATACTTACCTAAAGAAAAAAAAGCCGTGTATGTGCCCTTGGGGTTTGCAAGAAAAAACCATACAACCCCCTAATCATTTTTTAGATATTATAAGTATAGTTTGTCCAAGCTAACATTTTTGTGTTGGCTTACATGTTCAAAAAAAAAAATTACTAGACTGGGGGTCAAAATCAGCTGTTTTTGGGGTAAATCACCCAGTAATGGTTAAAGGGGGTTTAAAAATTTTTTTTAATTTTTTTTTTATTTGGGTGTGTTATTTCGTGTTTTAAAGTAATTAGTGAGTTAAAAAGATTATCCCAGTTTTTTTATTTTTTTTTTTTGCGGACTATTTGACTTTTTTTTATTTCATAATTTATTTTAATTTGGACTAAGTTTTATTTTATTGGTTTTAAAAAAAAAACCACTAGAATAGATATTTTTTAGTGTATAAATCACAATGATTACTGTTTTCCCTTTGGAAAAAATTTGAAACCCCTTCAGAGCTGTGATGAGTCGGAGGTAAGAAAATATAACCTAATAAATATTTTAAAAAAATGATGCTATCAGAATAGTGATCTTGAAAAAAGGGAAAATAACTTGTTTTTAGAGTATTATAATCAAAAAAAAACATCCTCAGATGTCCAAAAAAATTTTAAGATTTAAATATATTTACGAATTTTTTTTTTAGGATCGCAAGTGGCAGTTGCTGACAATATAAAACAATATATGAAATTTATAAGAAATTTTTTGGCAAGGAAAAAAAACCAAATGTGCAACGCATGAAAGGGGAAATTTTCAAAAGGTTTTATGGAAAATGAAGGTTTGGGAAAAAAAAACATTTTGGGGGTGTTTCTCGATGAAACCTGGATGTTCTCGAACAGCTCTTTCCGCAGGTCTTGGCAGGATGGGGGATGTTTTTTTTTAGTGAAAAGGTAAAAAATTCTAAACCCCTTAATTTTATAGGCTAGAAAAAAAATGTTTTTTTCCTACATTAAGGAAAAATTAAAGGGGCCCCTTTTTTTTTTTAAAATTTTTAAAAAAAACACTTATACAACCTTTTAATAAAATTTTTTTTTCCTTTTATAAATTATCACAGTTTTACAAAAAGCTTCCTTTTCCCCACACCGACAAGCTGTAGAATACCTGTTTTTTTTTTAAAATTTTTTTTTACAGTTTCTCCCCCGAAGCATTCTCTGTCAAAATTTCCCTTTTTTTTGTATATCCCAATTAGACAAATTAAAAGCCCTACTGATGCACCCTTTTTATTGTCCACATCATTTTTTCCCACTTTTCTCCACCTTCATCCCTTGAGTTTCGAGACTACGAAATCATATCAGAATTTTTACATCTGACTTCACTCTAGACACTCGTAGTATGTGAACACTTAGACTTTAAGCAGGGGGGAAACCTTTTGAGAAAAATACACATATATGACAGATTCGGTAGATACCTCAGTTAGGGTCTATTTCATACAAGGGGACATATGATTAAACCTGTAGCCTTAGACAACATTAAACTACAGAACACACTTGCTGCATTTTTAAAAAAAACTTAAAAAAGATATTAATTAAAAAAAACTAATGAAATATTTTTTTTTTTCTTAGATACACTATTCTACATGCTGGTTAAAAAAAAAGGATTTGTTGATGGTGCCAGTAGAAGTTTAAACTAAAAAAAAACAGGAGATTACCATGGCGAGATGAAAGCTGAAAATTTTGAAAGTGTTTTGGGGAGATGATCTACTACCTAATTTGAAAAGGTCTTCATTAGTTTTTTTAGGTAACCCCAGCTACCATAGTAGGTTGTTAGAAAACTGGCCATATAGGGGGGGGGAAGAAAAAAAAATATGGTTAAAGGTTTAAAAAAAACCGAAATTTTTTTTTTTGCAAAACCGACAAAAGGGGTTTTTTGTGGTTTTTGATTCAGCGCCTACCAAAGTCCCCCAAAATTTTTATGTCGTCGATGCTCTTATTCAGGAGGGTGGTCATCATGTGCTGTTTTTTGCATCCATATCACACGACCTTCCAACTTTTTTTAAAATTTATTTTATAAAATATAAGCATCTTATTGTGTTAAAAAAATTGAATAAATAAATGATTATTATTTTTTTGTTTTATTTATTTTATTATTTAATATAGGAAGCAGCTAATGAAGTTATATCAGATAAAAAAAAAATCGACTTATCTTTAGGCATTTTAAAAAAAATTGTAAATTTGCATAATAAGGGATATTGAACCATCCCTTAGAGTGAGATATTTTATCAGGATATTTCAATTCAACTGTAAAGAGTTTGCCTGCAAATAAAAAAACATAACAGGTCTGTCTGATATTCAGAAATAGTGTACACTATTTTATTTTTTTTATATACCTAAGCGCTTTAATTGAAGGTGTATTTGAGGACAAAAGTGTACAAAAAGTGAAAAAAAGTGTAAACTATTTCTAAATAAAAACACTTTAATAAATAACTATTAATAATCTGCACTAGATAGGGTTTTTTAATAAAATATTATGGCCAAACATCAAGCTTTCACAATTTATGCAAATATATAAGCAAAAAAAAAAAATTTTAATGAATTTAGTTACCCCCCCAAAATTTTTTTTTAAAAAATTAAAATTTTAAACCCCCTTTACCTCAGTTCGGTCCTAAAAAAAATTTTTTATATTAGCCAATTAAAAAATGAAAAAAAATTTACTAATATGTAGGAATATTCGCATTGCCAACCTAAAAATGTTAGCTTGGACAAACTATAACAAACAATAAACACAAAATTATAGTCACAATTTAATAAACACTAATCACTAAAATAAAAGGTTTTTATCAATATGGGGATCACACAAAGCAAAACAATCGAAACTAATACGGCGCAAAGGGCACAAACCACAACGAAAATGACAATGATGAACGACGAGGGTTTATGGTACAGCGCGGATATAGATTCAAAGGGGCCGCGCGCGCCCCCCAAAAAAACCGAAACCCCCAAAACCAAAAACGGACAGGCCCCAAAAAAGTATAATGTGTTCCCCAACCCCCAAAACTGTTTTTTCAGTGTGTAACTGGGGGAAAACATAAATTTTTTTCGGGGGAATTTTTTTTATTCCCGAATCGGGCCGGGGAATTTTAAGTTTTTTTCCCTGGGCTGGACATTTTTTGATCAATGGGCCAAAAGTTTTGGTTTTATACCCTTTTAAAATTCCTTCTATCATGTTTTTAAACAAGATCCGTTATAATTTGTGGAGGGGGGGTTAAAAAGGAAAGGGGCACCATCTTTTTGTGGCTGTTTTGTCAAAAGTGGCCCCAGAATAGCATTAAATAAAGGGGGCGCTGGGGAGCAAAAAAACCAATGAGAACCAATGCCTTTTCCGGGGAAAATATAAAGTAAAGTTTAAAACAAATTATGGTTTTTAAAAAGATTCTTGGGAACAGGGGGCCCTCTTAATTTATTGCAATTTTGGGCCAAAATTTTTTAACACAGAGTTAGTGATCGTGGTCTTTAGAATCCATGTTTGAAAGGGGTAAATTATCGAGATGTTCCTAAATTTTTTTTTTAAAAAGTAAGGGGGAATTTTTAATAAAATGTTTTTAAATACATGTGTGCTGTTAGTGTACAGTTTTGGGGCAAAGTATTTAAAATTTTAACATATCTCTTTTCTTTATTTGAAAAATTTTTTTTTAAAACTGTACTGGCAAATCTTTTTGGAAAATACTGACATTTTTTTAAAAAAAAATAAATAAAAAAATCCCAAAAATAAGGGGGCCCAAATAAAAAAAATATTTTTAAAAAAAAAAAAAAATAAATGCTATACTTTTTTTAAAATCAAAATAAGGAGCACTTTTTCCCCCAGTAAAAGTTTAATATGGCACCCATGAAAAAAAAAAGGTTGATAATGGTGGCCAAGTGAAAAAAAAAAAAAAAAACCATCAAGTAGCATTTAAAAAAGGGGGGAAATGTAGATGTGCATTTTATTTAAAAATGCTTTTTAAAAAGGGGAGCCAGAACAAATAAAATGCTTTTCCAAAATTTTGGTTTTTTTTGGATATTTTCAAATTTTTTAAAACCCCCCGGCATTTTTGTTGTCAATAAAATTTTTGTATTCCTATTTTTTTCCAAACCCGGGGGTAAGGTCAATTTAATTTTCCCCTTATATAATTGAAAAAAGGTTTGAAAATACATCATTTGTCATAAATCCAAAAAAAAGAACAGTAAGAATGGGTGGGATTAAAAATTTTTTTAAGGTGATTAAACAGCTCCAAGAATTTTTATTACTATAAAAAAAAAAAAATGAACTTTACTTGTACGACAAAACATATATTTGACTAATGTAGGGGGTGGTCAAATTGACCCCTCATCATTGGGATTTAAAAAACCGTAAGGGATACAGGGTCGGTTAAAGGAAAAGGCAAAGTTGCGCAATTTGACCCCTAAAAAAAGGCCTTTTTTGCATTTAAAAAATTCTGAATACTTCCGCAGATTTTAAAAAAAAAAAAAAAAAATTTTTTTAATTTTGGTTTCTATTGTTTTTGGCTTTATTTCAAGATAATTTAAAAAAAAAAAACATTTTTCATGGCCTTTTTTTTCTGCTTAACTCAGATAATTAAATATTAAATCTGATTTTCGGTTTAGCGACCATCATAACCCCTTTTTTTTGCGGACCTGTTTTTTTAAAATTTAAGAAATCCTTTCATCATTTTTTAAAATACCATATTGTTTTTTTTTTTCCGACGTTTCGTACAAAAAACCCCCCTTCACCAGAACATTTATTATTTTTTAAACCCCATAATACCCTGAACTATTTTTTTTAGGTAAAAGGGAAAAAAAAAAAATAAACTTATTTTTAATTTTGGATGTTTTTTTTAACCATTGATCCCCCAAAAGAAATTACTTTTTTAAAAAAAACTTTCATGAATATTTAAACATAAACTACAAAAAGTTCCCCAGAAATTTTATTTTTACATAAAAATTTTTTTTACTATATACTATTTTGATACCTACCCATATTAAAAATAAACATAATTTAATCACTATGTATACTTTTTGTATCTTATTTTAATATTCATGAACGTTTCTGTTAATAAAGAAAATTTCCCTTTTAAAAAAATCAATAAGTTGCAATAAAAACATCCAAATTTTAAAAAACTTTATTTTTTTTTTCCTTTTTTATCAAAAAATTGGTTCAGGGCCTATTAGGGGAAATAAATATTAAATATTCTGATAAATTTTTTTGAAAAAAACGTAAAAATAAAAATAACAATATAAAGTTTTAAAAAGTGATGAAAGGATTTTATTAAATTAAAAAACCCCATTTAAAAAAAGTTGATGATAGTCGCCAGAACCCAAAAAAGGGTTTAATATTTAATCATCTGAGTTTTTAAAAGAAAAAAGGGGTTTAAAACCCCAAAATTTAAAAAATTTTTTTTTTTTTCGAATATCTTCGGAAGTATTAAAAAAATTTTTAAAAAAGCAAAAACGGCATTTTTTGCATCAAATTGCGAAACTCGGCCCCAAAAGATCCCACCCCAGGTTTTGGGTCCCAAAAGATGAGCGTAAAAAGCCACCCCCGAAAAAAACACCTGTTATTAATTAAAAAAAAAAAAATCTACAACAGACCAAAAAAAAATTTTTTTTGGGTTTTTTTTTCACCCTAATAGCACATAATAGTAATTTACATTATAAGCCCCGGGAGGTTACTTTTTACAGAAGGGGTTTAAAATTTTTTTCCCCCGGCTTTTTAGCGTAGCCACGCCAAAATTTAACCCCGTACTGTAAAAAAGTACTATCGGACGTGTATCGTAATGTATTTTTTAAATTATATTAGTAAGAACCTAATTACACACCGTCTTCTTTATCAGTAAATCTCTAATTACAAACACTATACTGTAAAAGCCAAACTGTGCGAAAGGGGGAGTTACGTAATATATATATATTTTCGTAACATTCCCAAAACGCATTAGCCGCGAGCCCCCAAAAACTCGAGTGGGCCCCTTACATTTTCCCAATTTGGTTTTCGCTCACGCTCTTCCCCCAATTTTTTGAAATCGTTAATGGGCCCCAAATCTCTTTTGTAATATACTATTATTTCTTTGAAAGTCCGTTTAGTATCAATTTTGATTTTGAAAATCAAATAATCACATTATATTCTGAAAACCCCCATTACCTTTTCCTTATGGCAATAGTAAAAAAAGTGGAAGAAAATGTAGGCTTTTTTTTTAAATGTCTAATTTGATTTACATAAAGTGTTTCTTAGCGACACCACCGGCTCTGATACTTAAATGATAACCTACCGAACTCAAATTAAAATGTAAAAAAAAAGGGTTTTCCAGACAGAATAAAAAAAAAAAATTTAAAAAAATTTTTTATAGAAGAAGTCACTGTTTTAATTTTTTTTATTCTTTAGTATCTAAAGAAATAGATAATTTGTGATTTTAGTTTATAAAAAATTTTTTTGCATAATAAAATCCAGCCCAAAAAATAAATATTTAAAATAGAGCTAATTTTTTTTAATTTAGAAAATACTAAATTTTTTTTTCCGGAACCCCCTTTTTTTTTTAGTACCTACATTATATTTTAAAAAAAACGCAAATTTAAAATTTTGAAAGTTCCCCTATAACTTTGACAAAGGGGCGTCCTTAGAGTTTTTTTTTTTCCCCCTTTTTAGGGTGTTTTTTTGGAAAATTTTTTTGTTACAGCTGAGCTAAATTAAACTGTATTTGGGGAGTCTTGCTTTATATTGATCGATGAAGCTTTTAATAATTCGGGGGGTCGTAAAGTCAAGATAAAGTGAGACGTTTTAGACCAAATCTTATCTGTTTTTGCTTGGATGTATGAGGTGGCAGGCTTTTTTTTGCAAAAAAACCTTTTTGAAAAATGTATATCTTAATAATCAAGATACGTTTTCCCCCAAAAGGGCCCCCGGAACATTTGTTCAAAAAAAAAAGGTAAAGCAAATCAAAAAAAAAATGTTATTTTAACCATTGCTAACTTTGTAAGTATTGGTCGAAAAAAAAATTGTTGAAATGGAAAATCTTCATAATAAAAATTAGGGGGAATGTTCCAAAAATCGTATTGCTTTGGGGCCAATTGCGAAATAGCAATAAAAAAAAAAAAATTCATTTTTTTAGACTTTTCGGATTTCTCTGAGGTCCGCAATATTTTTAAAAAAAAAAAACTAAAACCATAATAAAATATCATCAATTTTCATTAAAAATTGGGTTTTAAATTTTTTTTTGCAAAAAACCCCAATTTTCCCCTTGGAAAAAAATTAAAAATTTTGCAAATTGGGTACAATTCAAAATGTTAAACTTAGACATTTGATTTTTACATACCCCTTACTTAGTAGCGTCAATAACAGCTCCGATTTTGATAATTTTTGTTTTAGAATTTTGGTTTTTTCCATATTATTTAGAATCAGAATGGAAATCACCTTTTTTGGGGGGGAAAAAAAAAATTTATATTGCTTAAACAATGTTTTATGATTTTAAAAAAAAACTTTTTTTAAATCGCTGAAATTTTTTTAATATTAATTTTCGAAAATTTAGCATAATATTTTTGTAGATAATTAAACTTTCTACAAAAATAGTTTTATTATAATTTATCTTTTTTTTTTATAGTTTTGAAGAACCGAACTTAAAATTTGAGAGCAGAAATATTACTAATTTTCCCCGGACTGTTATAATTGCTTATAAGATAATTTTATATAATAGTGCCCAAAAAAATTAAACATAAAAATTTAAAAAAAGTATATTTTTTTTTAGGATTTAAACAACTCTAAGAAACATATTCTATACTAGATATTTAAGAAAATAAAAAAAAATTTTTTAATTTTAAAAAAAATTTTATGAAGAGTTATTTACCCCAAAATTTTAAAAATATGTTGTTAAATGTTAAAAAATTTTTTTTCCATTTTTATATAAAAAAAAAAATATTTAATTTTCATTTATATTTTGGGTATAAGAGTTTTTTTTTTCTTCCATGGTGGGTGGTTATCGCAGTCACTTTCACTGCAAAAATTTAAGCCGGTGAGCAATGAAGGAATTTTTTTTTGAAAAAACATGCTGAACCACATCCTTTTTTGCAGAAGCAAAATATGATTTTAAGACCTTTATAGGTGATGCTGGTTGCGTCTTTTTTTTCTGATTTTAAATAATCATCTTTTTGTCAACCTCATTCTTCAGACAAATTTTTGAAATTAATTTTTATTGCGGGGCTTGTAAGTAAACTATTAGCACCTGATGATAAAGATTTTTTTAATACTTAAAAAATAATGCCTTACAGTATATTTTTTAAAAAAAACTATGTTAAGTAATTTGGGGAAAAAGGCGTGCTAGCCCCCCCGGGGTTTGGGAGTCTCCTGGTGGACCCTTATAAGGTTGTTTAAAAGGCCCCCCATAAGTTTTTAAAAACCTGGGGGCAAGGCTAAAAAAAAAAAAAACAGTTACCACGCCTGATAATCCTTATTTGTTTTGTTTTTTTATTTTATATTAATTTAAATTTTTTTAATATCGGGAAGGGGAATAAATTTGTTGACAATTTTCCCCATTTATCAATATTGGGCCCTTTGGGGGGCCCCAAAATCCCCCAAAACCAGCACGCGCCTGTATGAAAATACTAAAAAAGAGCATCTTGCATTCACTGGATGTGATACTACCTCCGCCTTTTATAATAAAGGTAAAAATAATTTTATTAAAATTTTTAATAATGATTATGAAAGGGGGAGTTGAAACTTTTATTGTTGAAAATCAAAGTTAAAGTTTTTTTTCAATGAAGGTGTAAGTTGTATACTCACAATATATGAAGGGCAAAACTGCCAAACATTTGATACAAACGTTTCATAGCAATAGCTTAAAAGAGAAAAAGTTTACAACTTCTTTCCTACCTCCAACAGAGGATGCAGAAAACAACATATCAAAAGAGTCTTCTAGTAAACGGGATTTAAAATTATTTTCTATTGCTGGAAAATAATTATATAATCCCTCCTAACAAATAGGGTTGGAAAAAAGACGATTATTAAAAACCAAAAAAAAATGACGCAACCAGCAGCACCTAAAAATGTCTTAAAAATCATATTTTCCTCCTGCAAAACAGGATGCGGATAAACATCTGGCTGCAGAAAAATTGGTTCACTGCTCACCGGATTGCAGGGTTTGCAGTGACTGCGAAAAACCACCCACCACTTGAAGATGAAATCTCCGATACGCAAAATATAAATGACAATTAAATTTCTATTTTTTTGTATTTTGTAAAATTAATAAAACATTTTAAAAAAGAATACTCATAAATATCTCTTCATAAAATTTTATTTATTTAAATCTATATATATATATATATATATATATATATATATATATATATATATATATATATATATATATATATATATATATATCATGAAAATTTAAAAGGGTAGTCTTTAGATGGCAAAAAACCTAACGAACCCGGGTTTTTTTGAATTTCACCTCCGGGACAAAAATAGGAGCAAAAAGTGTTTTTTTACCGTTAGCCGTACTTAAGGCGTCTTACGGAGACATAGGCTACTAAATTGTCCCCGCCCCGGAGACAGGCTTTTCATCTAGTTTTATCGTATTTTTCTTAAATATCTAAATAGAATATGTCCCTCAGAGTTGTTTAAATCTTAAAAAAATATAAATTTTTATTTTGTTATGTATATTCATTTTTATGTCACTATTATATAAAAAATAGCAAAACAATTATAAAGTCCGCAAATTGAGTAAAATTTCTGCTCTCAAAAATTTAAGTTCACAATATTTTCGAAACTATAAAAAATACGAAAATTATTATAAACCATTTTGGTAGGAAATTTAGTTTTCTACAAAAATATATTTTGTGTAAAAATTACGAAAATTAATATTTAAAAGTTACAGCGATTTAAAAAAATGTTCCATTTAAAAAAATAAATATTGTTTAAACAATATAAATATTTATTTGCCCACCCCAATCAGTTTCTAATTTTAAATAATATGGAAAAAAAAAATTAGTAAAAAATTTCAAATTCGAGCTGTTCTTGAGGACTTCCAAATTTTGGCAGTTTTATGTATTCATTGACGCTACTAATTTGCTTTCAAACTTTTTTCAAATGAAACTTGAATTATTTGGGCCCCTCAGCAATTGTTTTAAGTTATGAAAAAATTTTTGCCTATAAAGAAAATTAAATCACCTTATATTTTTGAAAAAAAAATTTACGAAGAATATAGTTCAAAAGTACTCGTAAAGACGCTTCCTTAATTTTGTAATTGCCAATCGATTTGTTGCCTGAAATTAAAGCTGTGAAAGTTTACAGGCGATAGGGCGAATTATAAACAAAATTTTTAAAAAAAAAATTGTTTATAACTTTAAAACAATTACTGGGCGCCCATATTATTTATTTACATTTTTAAAAAGGCGTTTGATATCAAGTATCTGTGAAAAAAACAATTTTAAGTCCCATATTCTGGACTCTACCCTTTTGCAAAATTGTCGTTTTTTTAAACGAAATTGTTTTTTTTTTGGCCAAATATGAAGATCATTAGAAAAATGTAAAAAGTCTAAAAAAAAAACACGTAAAACTACGCTTTTTTGTTTATTGCTATTTTACAGGAAATTTAATTTGAAACTTTCCTTCTCCAATTCCTCTTTACTTGCAATTCTTACTAGTGATGAGAAACAAGACCAAGACCAAGACTGGGGAGTCTTGGTCTTGGTCGCCGCTTGGTCTTAGTCTTGGTTCCACAAGCTAAAGGAAGGTCTTGTTCTTGGTTTTTTTTGGTCTTGCACCACCCGGTCTTGGTCTTGGTCGGTGGTCTTGCTTTTTTTGGGAGTAATAACCAAAAATAATCTTGAATAAAATATATTTTTTTTAATACTTGAAAAGAAAAAAGAGGCACCGTTTTTTTGCATTAAAATTTTAAATATTTCCGATTTTAAGATACTCGTACATTTAAATTATTTTATTAAAAACATATTTTAAATGTAGGGGTTGTTTTATTTATGGCGCTTCATTTTTAGTTGAATTAAGACACAAGTGATAAGATTTTTTTTAAAGAAGCATATAAAATTAAAACAAATCTGGGTACTGAGTGAGCAGAAAAAAAAACTTTGAATTTCAACCAGATATGAAATTTCCGTAAAAATGATTCTAATATGTAAACATTGGTTTTTGATTAAAAAAAAGTTTTAGATGAATCTTTTCAGTTCATATAAACTTTTTATCTTTAAATTAGTCGAGCATTTGCCGTACAAAGTTGGCACAACTACTTTATAAACATTCTGCATATACAAGGTGACTCAATAGTGTGACAAAGCTCAATATCTCCGATACCTTCATGATGGTGAAAAACTGAACATAGAAAAATTTAAAAAAAAGTGCGGAAAATGTGACATTATTTTCTATATCCCATATTTTAAGCTTTCAACCTAACATAAAAAAAATTATGGCGAAAAAGCCATTTAAAAAATCACCTCCCTGTATATTACGCTCGGAATTGTTGAACTGTCATATAGGAACAATATCAACCTAGATGGTTTTTAAATATTATTTTCCGTCTAAACCGAAAGTGATATTTAAAATTAATTCTTAATATTATTCCTATATGACATGAAAATAATATTTATTTATTATTCCATCTCTTTTACATTTATATCTTAGTTTTAAGAAGCAATCTAATGGTGCTACTTCTTACAATGTGGTTTAATAATAATGTTCTTTTTGTATTGTGGAAATTTTTGATTCAGCCTGTAAGTGGTATCACTAGATAGCTAATTAAAAAAAAACATTAAATATATAAAAGTAACTTTCAGCTTTTATAACATTGGTACCCCTATTTTTTCTCTGTCGTAAACGGTTTGGGAGATATCGAGCTTTGTCGGTCCATTAAGTCACAATCTTATTATTATTAAATTTACTCGATATCGTTGTTACAAAACTGTATAAAAGAACACAGTAATTAATTTAATTTACCCCGGTCTTGGTCTTGGTCTAGCAAGCAAAAAGGCGGTCTTGGTATCGGTCTTGGTCTTGTTGCAAGACCAAGACCAAGACCAAGACCAAGACCGGTCTCGCTCATCACTTATTCTTACAAAGTTACAAGTAATTAAAATTAAAAAACATGCGTTTTTTTAATTTTTTTTTCTTACATTATACATTTTTCTGAAGAGTTTTCAGCAATGAACATCCTTGTTACCTCGTTCATCCAACAACTTTTGTTTCTGACAGATAAGACTTCGTCTATTTATCGGTACTTCAAAAACAGAAGATTTGGGAGGAAATGAGGCAAATCACAGTTTTAATAAAGATATAATTTATAACTGAAATAAATAAACAATCTAACCCTAACCTTTAGGTTTTAAAATAAAACATTTAATTATTAATATTATAAAATATGGTCTATTTACTTTATCTTATTAAAATAAGTGAACTGTTATTAGTCCATTTTAATAAAGAGTGGATTGTTCTAGAAAACATCGTTCCTTCACATCACATTTTTTAGATTTTTATATTTTAGAAAATATTCCTATTATTTGATTGTCATTGTCAAAAGTAGTACAATATATATCTTGGATTAATAACAATGGTAATTATTTTTAACAAAACTTAAATCAAATACTTGTCAAAAATATTTCCTTTAAAAATATAGCGCCTGTAAAAAAATCCACGCATGTAAAGAAAACCCGTTAAAAAATCACAACTATTAAATATTTGCCGCATGTAAAACATATATTTGTCCAAACTCTCACCTATTAAAAATATAATTCTTTTAAAAATTAAACATTTTTTAAAAATAATTAACCTATGCAGTCTACAAATACTTATAAGGGCTAAGGTCTCTATGTACCATGAATGTCAGGTATTTAGATGTTTATCCTATTTATCCCCATTTTTTACACTGTATATACATTAGCGTCTCTAGGATTTTCAAATTTTTTTATCTGAAGAGTGAGACATGTGACTCACACCAAATAAACAGGGTGTTTCTTAATAATATGATAATATTCGTGGGGATAATTCTTAAATTCATTTTACGCAAAAAAAAAATCATATGAACATATATCCTAAACGTCTTAAGTTTTGAACTTTAGGGCGATAAAAAAAAATATATTTTTCTAAAATATCTGAAATACCATTTTGGATATCTTTACGAAATTCGGTATGCCTGTATCATGTAACCTTTTTTAAAAATTTCTACCAGTGGCGTCTGTACGAGATTTAACTTTTATATTTTTTTAAGGAAAATATGGTACGACACTGGATTTTTTATGGGGTATTTTTTTGACCTGCTAAATTCTACATAAAAATAACCTCCTGAGTTTTTGTCGTAAAATGCATCCTTCTTGAGTAAAATAATTAAATTAAAAGTTATTTATTTAAAAAAAAAAGGCTAAGTAGTCCAAAATAATTTAAATAATAGTCTGGATTTATTAAAAAAAACTTGCTATGATCATAAATCTGATAAACATTTTATTTTTATTTCAACCACTGTGTTTAAAATAACAGAATGTATTAATTATTATTATGATCTATTAATATATAAAAGATATAACCCTTATTTTATAATTTTTTTATTATTTACATCTATAATATGAACCCTGTCAAAAATTTTACATATCATATGTCAAAAATAACATCTATCAAAAATATAAAAATTGCCAAAACACAACGCCTGTCACAAATATTACATCTGTTAGAAACAGCATTTTTAAAATATGCAATGTATTTAAACAAATACATATTATTTTTTTTCCAATGCATTTTTAGTTTATTACCTCTGGTAAAATAATCAGGGTTTAATGAAGCCAACTAAATATCCTATCAGTTTTTAAATTACAGTTAAAATTGCCCAATTTCCTATGACTGAAAGTAAAATAGAAAATCATCACAAAATTTAAAATCTCGGAGAAAAATAGAATATCTCACTTTATGCATATTATC
Organism: Listronotus oregonensis; assembly: GCA_019359885.1. NCBI lineage: Eukaryota > Metazoa > Arthropoda > Insecta > Coleoptera > Curculionidae > Listronotus > Listronotus oregonensis. The sequence continues at coordinate 9,410 of JAHBCN010007357.1, read as the reverse complement.
TTTGTGTCTCACAAAACTATTTAAAAATTACGTTTTTTACCGATACACAATATTAGGATAAAAAAATGTTGAATAAAATAAATAAATTAAAATCTAGTCAATAATTAAAAAAAGACACAAAATGATATTTTTTACGATTTATTAGGGCTGATAATAAAAGATTTAAATTTTTTGCTTTTTTTAGGTAATTTTATTTATATCGACGTGTAACATGGTCTATTAACTTGTGCATATGGCTCTTAATAAATTAAAGAAATAAATACGTCGTTAGAGGCATGCTTTTTGCTCATTGCATTAAAATTACAGGGATTCCAAAAGGATGAAATCCTCGGGTGTGCCTAAGATGACTACATGTGTTACCCTTATTGTATCGGCTACACCCAAAAATAAGGGTGACATGTAGTCTTCTTAGCCATACTCGAGGATTCCATCCTTGTGGAATCCCCGTAATTTTAATGCAATTTGCAAAAAGCATACCTCTGACAAGGCATTTATTTTTTCAATTTATTAAGAGCCATAATATGCCAGAAGAAGTTTTCCTTTCTATTTTTAAATTATACAACAAGGCTCAAGTACCCCTCTCTCTTTATATATATATATATATATATATATATATATATATATATATATATATATATATATATATATATTATATATATATATATATATACCGGTGACAACGAAATCACCACCCAGCCTTAATTTTCTTAAATAAAAAATATGGTTTCAAATTTTAGGATGATATATTATATCATAAGATGAGATTTTGGATATCAAGCATGTGTCTATCATTCGGTTTAACCGAAACGACATCAACTTGATTTTTCAATGGAACACCCTGTATATTTTTTGGAATTGGGATTCTACGGATTATTTTTAATATAAAATCTAGATTTATCCTATACCTATCTCTGCTTGTTTTTTGAGGGAAGGGCGATTAAAGATGTCCAAACGATCGCATTATGAAGTTTATGGGAAAACAAATAAATGCTATTAAAATTTATTATGCTCAATTTAATTCTTTCTAAAGACTTTATCTTTGGTGGTCATAATAAAACTACTTCCGGCTTACCGGAATTGGAAAATTGACTTTTTAATAATGTTACTTCAAAAATGTAAATGCAACACCCTCGTATATTTTTAAAATTTGGATTTATGGGTCATTTCTGATATAAAATTTATTAAATCCTATACCATTTTTGTTAGTTTTGAGAAAAAAAAAAGAAATTTTTTCCTATAACTGCATAATGTGCGATGGTTTGGACATATTCAATCGCCATTTTCTAAAAAACTAACAAAGATAGGTATATGATATAATTCACATTTTATATCAGGGATGACCCGTAAACCAAATTTTAAAAAATACAGGGTGTTGATTTAAATTTTTGAAGTAACATTTAGAAAAGTCAATTTTTGCACTCCGGTAAGCCGGAAGTGGTTTTATTGTGACCTGCACAGATAGAGTCTTCAGAATGAAATAAATTAGAATAATAAATTTTTATAACATTTATTTGTTTTCCATAAACTGCATAATTGCGGAAGTTTGAACATATTTAATCGCCATTATCTAAAAACAACGAAGATAGGTATAGGAAATAGTATAGATATTATATCAGATATGATCCGCAGAATCCAAATTCGAAAAAATATACAGGGTGTTCATTAAAAATCAAAATTGATGTCGTTTCCGGTTAAACCGGAAGTGATGGACATGTTATAATATCCAAAATTGGATCTTATATGTTATGTCATCCTAAAATTTTGAAAGCCATATGTTTTTATTCAAGAAAATAAAGGGCTGGGTATTATATTCGTTTCACCCGGTATTATATATATATATATATATATATATATATATATATATATATATATATATATATATATATATATATATATATATATATATATATATATATATATATATATATATATATATATATATATATATATATATATATATAAAAATTAGCAACCCCAGTTTTCGAAATCATATAACATTTTACAAATCTGCCGTCATAAAAGTAGTCAAGTGTTAAAATGTTTCAATAACCAAAAAATGTATTTCAGTTGTTTTGTTTGGAATACTCGCCTTACTACTTTTTGGAAAATGGGACCACTTTGGTCCAGCTCCCGGGGTATAACGAACTGAGACTGCTCAGTTCTATTGACCCCTATAAACTTGCAGATCGCCTGCAACAGAAAAGAAGAAAATACCCCCAAAAACCTAAAAAGTTAGGAACACTAATTTACGTTTCTCAAATCGGCCACCGTTTCCAAGATAAAAAAAAAACTTTTAATCTAAATTTTAACAAATTTTGGCATCAACACATCATAAAAACTTTAAAAGCTTTCAAAATTTCCTACCTTTTGATTCCAAAATTCGTTAAAATTTAGTTTAAATTTCTTTTGATTTATCATCTTGAAAACGGTGGCCGATTTGGCCCGAAATAGAAGTGTTCTAATTTTTAAGGTTTTTTGAGGGTTTTCTTTTTTTTGTTGCAGGCGATCTTTTAGGCGTCAATAGGGCTGAGCAGCCTCGTTCGTTACCCGGACCTGGACCGAAGTGGTCCCATTTTCCAAGAAGTTTAAGCGATTAACAAAGAAAAATTTTTCTTGAACATATAGTACATTGTACCGAATAGGAACTGGTGGCAAGCCTACTTTTTGATGATTAACTGCTTAGGTCTTTGCGCCAATGGTGCATTTAAAACAGTAAATTACCTTATTTTCTTATGCCTTCTCACCTCTTTTTCTTTTAAAAGGACAAGGTCTTTTATTCGTTTTTTCCTTTTTTTTATTGGACCGTACATCACCTTATTACAAATACGTTCTTAAAATCAGTAAATGTTGTGATTCCCATTTTTTTAAATATAAGGATTTCATATGAGGTTTCTTGTACTTTAAATGAAAAAAAATCTATGAGAATGAAACAAAAAGCGAAGGCCCAAAGTTTCATCTGTTCTCTTCGTAAATAATATATACAGTGGCGTATATCGACTATAAAATATCGATGGGGCCAACTGTTTAATTTAAAATTTTAATAAAATAGCGTAAGCAGAAAATTATCTTCTAAAATTATTTGCTATGTTGCAAAAATGGAGGGGTCCCCTAGTATACGCTTCTGAAATATATGAATATTTGCAGCAGGAAAAGTAAGAGTGGAGTGGTAGGTATTACCTTTACAAATTACGTTGTAACAATGCAGGGCACGAAATCCACCCCAACATATTATCTATACACAAAATTAATTAAATTTTTGTGGTCAAAAGGTATAAAACTATTTTACATTTTTACTTTGTATATTTTGTTATCTTTGTTTTATAGGGATTACAAAAATGTAGGTATAGTTTATATAAAGTTCTATTTGTTTTATATAAAAGGCGGGTTTAGCATTATAAACACCTACTCAATGTAAATTATCATTAGTGCAAATTATACTTTTGTTAAAAGCGCTATATTTAATTACGTATAAATTAAATGTATTAACTTTTAAACATGATAATTTGTTTAAGCAAACAAGGTTTTTTTGTTACATATTTTATTAATATCTCGCCAATTCCCTACGTTCGTGTTACATTTGTATCAATTTGAATTTAATATTCTGTTGTAACCCAATACCACATGTATCGCTTACACTTCTAAATATTTTTAATATCAATGGGATTCACGTTAAGTTCAACATCATTAAAGAAATTTATCACAATTTCTTTTATCTTTAATTTTTTAATGATTATATTAAAAAATAAAAAAAAACTATTCTTTATTCCGTTTACTAACAATGACAAAAATAAGCATTCCGAGACGATAAACCAATAAAAACTCCTTACCTGGATGTAGCCATTTCTAGAAAGAATAAGACTTGTAAATAAAGCTTTTTTAAACATTTTAAAAACAGCAAATACATTTTGCAAGCTAAGCAGTTATTCTAAAAAAACTATAGGGGTAATGAGCAGGTTCGTAGCAACCGCTACACCAGATACACCACTCTTGTAGGGCCCACCACCTAGGGGGGCCCACCGGCCCCCAGAGTTTTTAAAAAATGTATTATTATAGTCTGGGGGGTCACCGCAAAAAAACTGGCCAATAAGAAATACGTATAAAACATTTTTTTTATATTACTATAAACTATAGTCAAATCAAAGCCGCACTGGTGCACTTAGCGGATTCAAATTGCATTTTTTTTATTAATAAAAAATCGGTTTTTTAAATATAACTCGAAAACTTTAGGAAAAAAGGTGTAAAATCAAAATTAATGGCCTAATAAAACTACGTAATTTTTGTTTATTAAAATGTTTTGTAGCTCTTTTAGTTTTTGAGATATTAAAGATTTAATTTTAAAACACAAACGCAAATATCTCATGAACTAAAAGAGCTTACGAAAAAATATATTATACTATATGTATGTGTACAGCTCATCGTTTAAATATTTTTATTTTCGATTAAAATAATAATATTAATATGTTATATAGACGATTACTTGTTCAGAATGATCTTAAGATAATTTTAATTATATTTTTGACATCAAAAAAAGTTTTTTTATAGTTTAGTTAGCGTTATTATAGCGTAAAAAAGATAAATGAGGAATTTAGGGTTTTCAAACTGTTTTATATTAATAACATGCTAGTTAAAAATATTAAGATTTTTGATAACATTTTTAATAATACGATATTAATTAGTCTAACCCACATATTTTTACCTGTTAAATTTTACGCCGGTATAAGAAGGTTTTAGATGTTAAGTATCAACTTACAGGGTCGGCTATGAAATATTTTTACTAGGGCAATGATCTAGGTGTTATTAAAGCTTCGGATTTGACATCTAGTGATAAATATAATAATATGTTATTAAAAATTTAGATTTCTGTTAACCTAGTGGACTTAATAATGTCATTATTTTTAAAGATAATGATCATGTTTTAATCGAATTATTTACACATTTTTTGCTACGTGATCTGTAAAAAGTATATTTTATAGTAGAAATACTATTTAAAAAAGGCACTCCAGCGCTATTTTAGAATCGGTTTTGATTAAAGGCTTTATTATTAGACTACTTGCGCATGATATGCACTTAAAAGAAATTTATAAAATTCGGGCCACGGTACGTTAGTGCTTATACTTTATACTTAAGCCTTTGTGGACTGTCCCAAGATTTAAAAAAAATAACCCTTATTTATCTCTATGTTAATATAATAGATTTAGCTAAAAATTGCATATAGTTTTACATATTAGTTAACTTTTATTTATTTAAATTTATTTTAACTTTAAAAATTTCTAAACCATTTATAGAGAATACTTACATACCTTAAGCAAGCGCAGAAACACGAAAATTGCGTCGGATTGGTATTAATCTAGGAATTTTTATTTTAAATGTCAAATGTCTTTAACATAATGACATATTACAGTTGGACCATTTTTTATGTTTTGATAAGTTTTGACTGTTTTTTGTGCTTGGTTTGTTATAATTTAATTAATATAGTTAATTAAGGTATCAAGGGTATTATAAGGATAATAACGCTTGAGGTCGATGGTGTGTTTCCCGAGGGCCCGAAGGATATACGTTGACCGAAAGCGTTATTATCCTTAATACCCGTGGTGCCTTCAACGTTTAATGTCCGACTAAATATTCTTTATATGAGAAAAATTTGAATGAATTTTGAATGTATTAGTTTAAACCAAATCAAGTACTAGCATTTACCTGAAAAAATTGTAGAAACGTAATTGTGGTAACCATGGTTGTAAGTTATTTGTTAATAAGACAGCACATAAAAAATAATTTTGCGATTGAGGCATAAAAATTTCCGAAGTAGTGGAAAATACTCACCTCCCCCAAGATATTTAAGTGAAAGCTGCTAAAGCTGAGCATGCGCTTGTGCCAGAAAAAACTAGGCGGATTTACGAGAAAGAATATTTTCATTTTGAGGCCTGGTGACGGAAATGTGGACCGTGTGGACGAAACCGTTTTGATGGCTTATTTTCAAGATTTGTCAGAGTCATATTCTCCAAATTCCCTTTGGATAAAATTTTCAATGTTACGTAAAGAATTAATAGTTCATAAGAAGATAAAAAGTAATGAGTTGATTTCTTTGCAACAGTTCCTAAAGCAACTTGGGAGAAATTATCAGCCTAAAAACTGAAGGTTCTGACTCGCGAACAAGTTATAACCTTTTGAAAGAAGCGCCGACTGAAAAATATTTGGCAGATAAAGTTGCATTAGTGATAGGTGTATTCGGAGCTTGTAGAAGAGACGAGCTTGTGAAAATGAAGTTTTCCGATGTGCGTGATATGGGTCAGCATATATTTATTGGCATTCCACAAAGTAAAAATGGGCAAGCAAGGAGCTTTTTGGTTATTGATGACAGTGAAATGTGCGCAACAAAGTTAATTCGGGACTATGTGTGTTTGCGACCTAAACGATGTACTGTGCAGCCTATAGGTAAAAATACATTTGCAAATATACCCTTTAGGATTGCTACATATTTGGGTTTACCTGATGCTAAGGCGTACACAGGTCATTGTTTAGACGTACAGCGGCAACAATTCATTCTGATGCGGGAGGTAGTTCCGAGAGCTTAATGAGGTTAGGATGGCCCTAGGGCGTTATTTTTTTTTTAATAACGCCCTAGGGTAATATTTCGTATTTAACTGACTTTGACATAATAATATTATTTGTCAAATAATATACCAGTCGGACATTAAAATAATTATTAAAGATATCCGTAATGTCCGTTACGTAAATCGGCTTGAAGGTTAAAGTTGACAGCTCGGTCTAGGGGAATTTTAAGTTTGGTTACACTGCTCGCGCAAATCATTTTCATTATTTATTTAATTTAACTTTTGAAACTTTAATTTTTATTTAAAAAGTTGGCCAATTTTGTAAATAAAAGTTAAAGTTTTCTTAAAGTGTGTGTAAACGCGCTTATATATTGGTGTGCAATGATCTAACATCAACCACAACTAACTACAACTTTTATTTAAAAAGTCGGTAAATTTTTTAAATAAAAGTTAAAGTTTTCTTAAAGTGTGTGTAAACGCGCTTATACATATATTGGTGTGCAATGAGCTTACACTAAAGTAAAATTAAATTTAAATTGGTAGAGGCTGGCATAAGCCAGCCTCTACTACTAAGTAACAACATGAAATTTTTGACAATTTATTGTTTACAAATCATACTAGACGACATACACATCTAAATCCAACATGTTAATAAAAAGGGTACAAACGTCCTGTGCTAGTACTGCAAATTATTAGAAACGGGAAACAGACAAATACAAGAGATATAAAAAATAAGGTAGGTTCACAGGTAGGTTTTTTAATACAAAATTATTGTTTCTGGTACCCCCCAAAAAACCTCAGTTAAAACTTAAAGGTCAATTAAAGAAATGTTACATGAAAACTTTTAGAAAGTTTTTTGAAACATAGCATTGTAGGTTTGGCGATCATTATATTCCTGTACATATTTATTGGGTCTAATATTTACACAGAGGCAAAGAAAAAAGTTACTTTATTTGAAGAACTGTAAAAAATGTCTTATCTATATAAAGATATCAAACTGATGACCAGTAGTATTCCTAAAAACTGCCACTGACCCTTGGACATATTTGGTAAAAATACAGTATTAACCTAACTATGAAAACAACTAGTTTATTAATGCACTTTTATATACAATCACCTGTATTATTCACATTGTTCGTGTGGACAAAATCAATACTTTCTATTACATCCCGTATTTTTATCGGCAAACCACTGTTTAGCACTAAAGTCAGCAACGATCTCTCGAGAACGTAAGAATTTTGCCGCAAACGAGCTACCCTTATTGTCCAATAAAACAATGGATGCCAGGATTAAAAGACAAAAGAATCTTGCACTCGGCAATTTTATGCTATCGAAAATGTATTTTATTTAACAGTAAATAAAACAACTCTAAGGGATAGTAGTTTTTATATAATGTCTTGGTAGCATTACCACATAGTGGTACCCAAAAAAAGAAATGTTTTTTGACGGAATTTTTTGTTGTCTTAAAAAAATTCAAAAATAAAACACTTCTTGTCTTGACTTTTCTTGACAACTTTTCCTTTTGGGTTGATTCAAGAAATTTAAGACTCCTGGAATTTCTTGACTTATAATAATGAGTACAGCAACTAATAGTTATAATTTACTATAAAGAAAACAAAATGATAATTAAAATTAAGTTTAACTATTCTACTTTTTATCCCTTAATCAACTTTTAATACTGTAACTCACAATATTTTTCATATACAGGGTGATTCAAATTTGATGCTCATTATAATCCGAAAGTATTTTCATTAGTCAGAGCAATTTGGCGCCAATTTTTATCGAATATTTTAACATTTCTTCGAGTCGGAGGAATAAAATTTAGTTTTAAATTTTGTACGATCTTGGGAGTTTCTTTCTGGTTTTCTACCTTTTCTTTATTTACATTACCGGGGTAATTTTAGTTAGAATTTAAAATCGGTTCAACACCAAAGAAATTACCGTTTTTAAATAAGTGTTTGTCTTTATAAGTTATCACTGCAAATTCTATCAGTGTTTAAAAAGAAAAATGCAATCAAACAAAAAAGAAAAAAAATGGGCACAAGATTTTTAAGATTTGGAAAATGTAAGGAGTGTATCATAATGTGTTACAAGAAATTCGACTAAATAATGAAGGCGTGTGGTTGAGGCAAAGTGATTATAAAATTTAAAAAATTAAACTTAAAAGTACAACACATTAAAAATAAAATATAAAGCTAGGTTGGTTAAAAAAATGTCTTATTTAAATTATTAGTTAACTAAAACTTTCATAGAAAAAATATTAAATAAACTTTATCAATTCTAAAATATAAAACTATATAAAAATAGTAAAAACAGAAAGACAAAATTTACCAACTAAAATATTTAATTTTTGGTATAAAACTTCTTGTCGAATTATTTGTCGAATTATTTAATTCAATTTTATATTTAGAAGCATAAATGCTTCTAGCAAATCTTGTTGGAGGGCTGAACTTGACATCGTTTTTATAATTTTTGGTTGTAATAGTGATCTATTACAATTTGCTTGAGTGTAAGAAAATCTTAATAATTGATTGGAATAAGTTAATAAATGTAAATTACTCTTTAACCACAGAAAAAGCAAAGAATACATCCTTCAATATAAGAGTTTCAGTTTTTATATAAAAACGCTGGTTTTTTTATTAAGTTTGGTATCATCTTGCCTAATGAACAAGAGGACTATTAATTTTTTGAGTTTGTCTCCAGGGTGAAGTCGATTTATATTTGTTATAAATAAAAGACCTTATCTTCACTAAAAAGGTTTAATATCTTATAGGACCCGACGCGTTTCGGTTAAACAACCATTATCAGGGTCAGTTTTTAACTGAAAAATGTAAATGTATAACACTTATAAATAAATGG
>JAHBCN010007356.1:0-43707 GCA_019359885.1 Listronotus oregonensis | reverse complement strand
GAATATTATTTTTTAAATTTTATATTTGCATTAAAAAAAAGATGCTTTATCAGAGTTTAAATTTTCTATGTCATCAAAATTTATTACAGATAATATATGTTCTTATGTTCCACTGTTATGGACACAAATTTTAAAATAATTTTGATATAATTTGTTTTTTTCCAATATGAAGAAAACCCCAAAAAAAAATAGACTGTTGAAAAAAAAGAACAGAGGTGTCTAATTCGTTATAAAAATATAGCCCAAGATTGAAGTAGGTTAAAAAAAATAGATATTATCATGAAAACAAAAAAAATGGTATAAATAACAGTGTGCAACCAAATTTATTATGGGGATAATTTTATATTGAAATTAAAGGTTTTTTTCTATTTGTTGTTAAAATTTTTTTAGTAATATTTTTTAACTGTGAAAATTTTTTTTTTTAATTTTAAAAAAGGGGTTCCCGGTTTTCCCTTTTTTTGGGGAATTAAACAAAAAATTTAAAAAAAATTATTCTTTTGTTTAAAAAGTCTGCTTTTTAAAAACCCTTTTAAAAAATGGGGTATATTTCATTGCTCACTTGATTTTTTCTAGCGACTAAAAGGGGATTGGTATCATTGGGTTTAGAATTTTTTTTGGTTTTAAACCAACCTTTTCAGATCAAAATACAATAGCCTTTTGACAAAACAAAAAAAAAGCAACCTCCCAAAAAAACAGAATTTTACCCCCATTCGATTTTAAAAAATATATTTCCAAATCCCCCAAAAGAAACTGTATTAAAATAACAACCGAAAACCTCAACAATATAAGCATTAACCGGGGCTCAAAAAAAAAATTTTAACAAGGAATTTTAAACCGAAAAAAGACTTTCGGGCCCAAAATTTCCCCGTTTCAAGGTTTTTTGGGGCCGCGGGGCCCGGCCGGGGTTGCCCACCAACACGATTTCCCCAAAAGTTTTTTGGTTATTATGCAAACCCCACGGGGGTAGTTCTACTAAGTAGTCAACCAGGAAGCAATTTTTTTGAAGACCCGGTGTTGGAAAAAGGGTTCAATTCAACCAGACCCCCCAAAAAAAAACATATTATCAAATAGAGTATTTAGATATTTTTTTTATTTTTTTTTTAAATTGAGATTGGATTCTTATTTAAAAAAGCCCCCTTTTAAAAGAAGTATTTCAAAATGTTTAAAAAAAATTATTTCATCCCCCTCAGAATATATTTTCTTTTAAAAAAATACAGTCTAAATTTTTAAATTTTTCATTTTTTTGGTTTGAACTTTTTTTTCCCCGTTTAAAAAACAAAAAATTTTTTTTTGAATTTCAGTTATTTTTTTAAAAAAAAAACTGGTCATTTAAATTTAAAAATTCCCCTATCATTTAAATAAGGGGCCTTTTGTTCAATTCGAAACTTTGGGGTTGCTCAATTTGAGAATATATTTGCAATATAATCTAAATATAAAATTTTTGAAATTCGGAAATTTTCTTTTTTTAAAAAAAGTCCACCTACGATTTTCCCCGATTGGCACCGGAAATTCGGTGTTGGGGTTTTCCCGTTCATTTTGTGATTATAGAAAGGTGAAGGGTATAGCAAATTTTTAATCGGACTGTTTTATCCCGTTGCACGTGTTTTTGTTTTGGGTGTTTGTACGATTAAATAATGGGAGTTGAAGACATTTTAAACAGGGGGGGATGTGATAGTGTTATTCAAGCCTTTAGGTAAGTATTTACACCATTGTTTTATAAAACTGTTGTCAAAAAACAAGGGTCGATAGATCTCAATTTTCACCAAAACAGGCATTTTTATTTAAATAAACTTACCTATAGGAGCATACGCTTTTGTTTCATAACTAAACATGTTTATATAAAATGTTAGATATTAACTGACTAAAAAAACTACTAATTACATTGTATAAACCATTAATATTTTTGCAGGCTACAGAATATAAGACAGAGTGTAAAAATTCAGTATACCTAACAAAAAATATATACATATACCTACCTACATGTCTAATAAATTGTATATTTTTAGGCATTATTTTTAAAATAAAATTTTTTTATTTAACTATTAAAAAAAATCTTAAATAAATTGAAAGGCATTGGCGGCGTTACATTTTTAAAACTTGCCAACTAGGAATATGGGTAAATGAAATTGACTAAAGCTATTCTAAGCAAACTGCTTTTAGTTAAGTATATTATTTTAAAACTTTGACCCCCTGTAGCCTATAGGTACCCCAAACTGCACCTGTTTAAAAAAAAATTCTTACAAATAAAATGTATAATAATAATACATATTATGTATCTTGCTTTCTATATATTGTATAAGCCTGAGTATCTTTACCTTTTTAGTTAAATGTTTAGGGTACCTAGGAAAAACGTAGTATACGATTTGAGAAACAGTTTTTTGAATTAATTATATTTAAAACACTTTGTACTTGTAGTTTGTCGCCTTGTACGTATGTATAGGAGTTAATTTACTTTTTAAATTAAATTTTAACATGCTTTTTTATTTATATTTTATTTTTATTTATCTGTATGTTGGTATAGAAATCTGATGTACCCACCTATTTAATTATTACAGAAAAATGTGTTGCTTAATATTTTAATTTTAGCATTTCGAATGTTTATTTTATTTTTTAGAAAATGTCAGAGGGAAGACCAGTTGCCAGAGTTGTCCGAAGACCTTCTTAAAAAACTAACCCTGTTGGGCCTCAATGACTGTTCAAAAGAAAAATAGCTGAACTGTTTTTTATTTCTAACGAAGTTGAGAACAAGACTGTTTCTTTTTCCAAGAAAGTAGAACTTAAAGTTAATTCTTCTATAATGAAAATTATAATTTTTATTTAACAGATTTTTAAAAAGCTTCAGCAAGATTTTTTTTTTTTATAAACGTTAAGATTTTTTACCTGTTGTTTTTTTGTAGTTGTCAGCTAAACCTGTTATAATTATAATGGACTTTTTAACAAGCGAAAAAACTTTTAAAAAAATTGTATACCTATATTAATGTTAGCTAAACGTAATAATGGATTTTTATCATTTTTAAAAAATAACCTATATTTTTCGTATTTCCAATTTTAATGAAAGTAACGTTGTTTAGGTCAACAGTGTTAGGTCATATACAACATTATTTTACTAAAATTGACTGGATACGGAAAAAATCCGGAAAAATTAAAAAAGAATGTGTTCAGTTATTGGTGAAACAGCTTCTTTTAAATGTATTATACAGGGTGTAACAAATTGAGTGTATGCATGGGGATCTTAAAAACCGTAAGAGATACGAGGTTGGTTAAATTAAGGTAAAGTTGCGCATTTTTGCCTACAAAATCGGTTTAAAATGTGTAATTTTTCCAAATAGTTCCAGAGATATACAAAAAAAATTAAATTTTCAAAAATTGATCTTTTTTCTAACCTTATTTATTAACCGATTTTAAAATTAATAACACATTTACATAGCCACTTTATTTCCGCTAAATATTAGTGTTTTTGGATTTGCCATTCAACGTTTAATTTTATGACGACCATGATTAACTTTTTTTTTTTTTGTGGACCCATATTGGATTTTTTTTAGTTTTGAGTTTCTTTTGAATGACCTATTCAACGATGTATCACACTTGCATATCAGATTTGTGGTTCGGTACTTAGCTCAAAAAGTAATGAGGGGTGAAAAGATCCTATATGGCGTACACAAGAAAAAAATAAAGTTGATGATGGTCGTCAGAAACGAAAAAGTTGAATGGGAAAATCCAAAAAACTAATATTGCGAAATAAAGTTGGCTATGTAATGTGTTTTTTTTTAAAATCGGTTAATAAATAGGGTTAGAAAAAATAAAATACATTTTTTCAAAATTTTGGTTTTTCCCGTATATCTTTGGAATATTCGAAAAAACTGACACATTTTTTAAAAGGCATTTTGTTGGGCAGTAAATGCGCAACTTTTTTCCTTAATTTAACCCACTTCGTATTCCATGGTTTTAAAATCCCCATGGATACACTCGAATTTGTTACACAATATTTCAGTTCTAAAAAAGTCAGCATATTAAACCGAACATGTTAAAATTATTAAATTAAATAGTTAATATTTTCATTTTAATATTACAATATCACTAAATAAAACAAAACCTATTATACCAAAGATTTGCTATAATAAAAAACCAAAATTTAAATATTTAATTTGAGTATATCATATTCTTAGAAATAAAATTGTAGGCTCAGATTTAAAGTACGATATTTTATTTTAAACAAAACTAACATTTCCAATTAACTTTTGAGATTGGTAGAATCTTAATATAAAAAATCATATATTTATTTCTAAAAACTTTCAAAATTATGCTGAGCTACTGATATCTTCATTCTAAATCTTTATAGTAACAATTTGATTCAATTGCATGCATAAAAATAAATCTTTCATATGTTACAAATAACGATGTGTAGATTTAATTTAAATAAATTTAAATGAAGATTTTAAATTCTCAAATTAAAACGATATAGTCTTGGGGATATACAAAGCTAAGATAACCTTAAACTAATATTATTATGCTTAAATTTAGTATATTCTTTTTTCCGTGCATCGACGCCGGCCTAACAGCCCAAAAACCATTGAAACCTTTGGAATTATATATCAACAGAAATTATTTCAAATACGATAATAAATTTTATAAAGAGATGGTCTAGCTATGGGTTCCCATTTAAGCTCCCTGAGGCCCGATCCTGTAAGCAAATTTTTTGACATTCCTTTTCTCTATCTCTTTCAAAACAGTGACAAACTTATGACTTACCTTTAAATGCAACAAGAACATGTGATCCCTATTTTGACATTCTCTTTCCTTATATTTTTACAGAGTCCCAGCCCTGATGGCTGAAATATTTATGCCACAATTTGAAGAATTATTTATGAATTTAAATATTTTAGAAAATATTATGTTTGGTACAGAAATGTGGATGACATTATTGTTGGTTTTTCAGGAGAGGAGAGAGAGTTGAAAATTATTGTAAATTTTAATAACTCCATTCTAAAATTAAATTAAATTTAAAAATAGAACAACAATATTCAACTAACTTTTTAGATTTAAAAATCTTAAAAACTAACAAAACCATAATTTTTGGAATCTACCGAAAACCAATTTTTACAGATATTCCAAAGACTCGTTACACCCAATAACACATAATATGTCAGCACATAAATCAATGGTATGGTACGTTTCACAATATTCGTTGATTTCTCGTTTTACCTGCTACTGTTAGTCGTAAAACTCAATATACTTTGGGTACCCGCATGTAGGTCCGGACTTAAAATTTTCTTTATTTATTATTGTACCTACTTTTGGTATATTATGTAGGTTATAGGCAAATTGCAGGTGTTGAATATAAAGCAGAGTCTTTTCGTCTTAGTTTATCAGTCGTTTGGAGTTTGTCAAGGTATTTTCGTGTGTGTTATTGAACATCCAAAATAGCTAACCTAAACTATTAATATTAGTAGGTGATCAGGACCTGTCAAAAGGTGCGGTGCCTACACAATAGATATTTGTCAGGCAACCTATTTATTGTTGGGTTTGTCACTGAGGGTTGTAATTTAAATTTTATAGAGGTCAAGAAATCAACGAATTATTGTGAAACGTACCATACATCGCGCCTTTCCCGAACCACTAATAAAAGGAAACCAGAAAAAAAGAAAATTATTACCATAAAAAGTATTGCTCAAGACAATGGGTATACACTACCTCTAATAAATTCTATCATCAACAGAAAACGGAAACAACTTACCGTTAACCAAATCCTTTCAAAAAACTCTAACTTATTTCGGCTAAACACTAAGGTGGAGTGAAAAATAAAAATTTTGGATTTTGTTAACGGCAGGTATGCAGGAAGTTGTGGTGCGTGATAATTAAACGATCTGTAAAAAAAATAATAAAACCGCCCCATGAGGTGCCCCCAACCCAATTTTTTTTATTATGGCAGAGTTCTGATAAAGTTCCTTGTAACATAAGATAGATATGTTACAAATTTCATTGCCCCAATAGATAGTATTTTATCAGGAAATTAAAAAAAAAATTTTTTTACACAAAATCTTTAAAACTTTTACACCAAATAAAAACAAATTTCTAAAGTAATGAACTTTAAAACATGCCTATCTAAAGTAACAAAAAAATTAACCAGAACCCTGCCATAATAAAGAAAGGTACATATTTTTTGGGGGGGAAGGAGCACCTCAAGGGGTGGTTTATTTTTTTTATTTTAACAGATCGCTTTATTATTACGCACCACAACTTTCTGCACCCCTGCCGTAATCGAAATATTTTTTTTTATTTTTCACTCCACCCTACTTAACACTCTGTCGAGAACCCAAAAGTAGCAGTTAAATCTTCAAATCGTTTATCAAATATAATTTTTAATGTTAAAGATAAACGAATTAAAAAGTCAGTATGTTATAAGCTAAAGTAAGACGAGTTTGATAGCTGTTATATTGGGCAACCTGAAAAAAAATTCAAAACTAGATTTAATGACATAAGGCTTGTTACAGATTAAAAAAAAAAGAATCATCAAATTTTGCAAATAATTTTCTAGATATCGGACACCCATTTTTCGAAATTAATGACTTTTTTAAACTTTTATACTGTATATAGAATAAAAAGGCCGCAAATTAGATATTAAAGCAAATCTTAAAATTTATAAACATAAACAGGACAATAACGTAAATGTGCCTAACACCCAAATAGACCTAGGAAATTTAGCTCTAATAAAACTGTTATAAATTACAATGGAACCTTTGATAAAGTATTACAACCACTAGAAAATATAGTCCATGAAAATCCGTGCCATGTTTTATGAAGGATTAAACAAATGTGTTATCAGGGTAGTACAGTTTATATACAGACAGGTCCACTGTAGTAGAAACATAGGAAACACTTAGGCGAATTGACTTTCATTCGCCTGACTCGAGCTAGCGAAACAAAACTCGCAAAAACGATGCGATAAATGTGGAATGTTTTGAAGATTTAATTTATAATTTAAATATTATTTGCATTCTTGCAGCTGCAGCCATTGCAAATACGTGGTAATTTCTCTTGGAAACTCGTTTCTTCACGAAAAATAAATTATAATGGACGTTTACGAACTTCGTGAAAAGGTTTAAATTGTAAAATGAATGAATGAAAACAGACCTATACCATGTCTGAAAACAATTTTTGGAATTATACAAAATTTTGAGACACACACCCGTGGTCTCCCCAAAAACATAAAAAACAAGAACTCGTAAATAAAGAACGGGAATTAAAAGAGGCATTAATTTGTGTTACTACTGAACAAGATCCCACTGTAACCAGTAGACAACTTGCTGAGGTAACAGATTCATCGCCTACAGTTAAAAGAGTCCTTAAAAAAATGGTTTCCGATCCTACAAGCCTCGAAAAACACATGAAATTTTTCCCGAAATTTCGACGTATGGAGTTTTGCAAATTAATAATGGAAAGGGCAAATACAGATGAAAACTTTCTTAGATCGATTGTTTTCACTGATGAATCGACCTTTCCATTATTAAATCGACATAATCCAACTCAAGTTCGATATTGGTCTCGTAAAAACCTACACAGGTATTTTAAGGTGCGAACCCAGTATCCTCAAAAATTGAATGTTTGGGCTGGTATGGTACAGCAATTTATTTGGATCTGTTACAACAACAAATTGTACCGGCAATTCGCCAATTATTAGGAGTAAGATTTGGTAATATATGGTTTCAGCAAGATGGTTGCCCCGCTCACAATGGACGTATCAAGGATATTTGAACAATACGTTTCCTAACCGTGATTAGTGGACGTGGAACCATTTTGTGGCCCGCGAGATCACCAGACCTTGCTCCTAATGATTTCTTTTTGTGGGGTTATTTAAAAAATAAGGTTAATGGTTATGATAGGGCTAATAATTTAAAAGAACTTCGTATAAAAATCGAAGAAGCTTTTCAAACTATCAGCCCTAATATGCTAACAAACGTTATATGGGGTTTTTACGATCGTTTGGGATATGCCTTGCGCAAGAAGGAGGTTTGTTTGAATATTTATTATAATTTTATTTTAGAGTATTTTTTATGTTTATAATTATTTATTTTTTCATTGCGTCCCATTTTAATTTTAGAAATAAGTTTTGGGTTTAGAGAACTTACTTTTTATTTTGCTTTGGCAATTAATGAACTGATAAATAAAGCTGTTGGTATTTAATTCCCTATTTATAAATAACGGTATTAAGTATCAACTGTTTTCTCAACAGATTAGACCGCATAAATTTATTTTTCGTAATTTTTAAGCGCGCCTTAAACCATACAACACACCCGTCCGAAAGCATATTACAAACTGAGATCTCGTTCGGTTAATCATGCATGTGGATGTTTATCGATCGAAGCGGACAGTAGTAAATTCATTAGTTCCCTGCCTATGTTTCTACTACACTGGACCTGTCTGTATAAGCAAAATAATTTTAATTTATCATTACGTTTTGAAGATGTAATTGTACTACGAAACAGCTATAACGGCTAATTAAAAGTGACTTATAACAAAAAAAAAAAAAATATATATATATATATATATATATATATATATATATATATATATATATATATATATATATATATATATATATATATATATATATATATATATATATGCTTGTAAGTTAAATAGGCCGAGTTTTTAAAACAAACCGGTGTTAGGTTTGGAATCAAAGGGTGTTAAAACGAGGTGCTACATGACCCCCTCTCCGGTTGAAAAAAAACTGATAGTCCCCTCTTTGCACTACGCCTCGTGACCATAATAATTTTAGGTCGAAAAGCAGATTTAAGGATGTCTTTTTTTATCTAAAATTTAACCGACCTTGATAACTTGTCCCGTTCAAAACGTAGGGGGAAAGGACTTCTCAGAACCGCACTATGTGAACGAACATTAATTCGTACTATAAACTTACAAACTTACAGTAATTACTAATTGACAATAATTTATCAAACAAAAAAATCTTACGAAAGGGCTGAAAATGTTTTCCCATTTTCCAATCCGTTTCCTCATGGATTTCCTTACTCCTGCAGAAATACCAGGCATCTCCCGAATTTGTCAACATCCCTTTTTAACTCTTTGGCAAAGAGTGTCTGCACATCGGGAATTTAAACGGAGTATAATATGTTTTTAAGTGCCCTTATAAATAATAATCCAAAGGATTAAGCTGAGGAAAACAAGAAAGCCATGTTCTTGGCCTTTCACAACCTTTCTGTTGCCAAGAATTGTAATGGAATGTCCGCAAATCTCAGAGATGCCTGGTATTTTTTGCATAAGTAAAGGAATCTTTTAGGAAAAGCATTTGAAAATGTATTGCAGCTGCGGACCAAGATTTTCAGCATCTGTAGTATTTTTTTTGTTTGATTAATTATTGTTAATTAGCAATAACTTTAAATTTTTAAGTTAATAGTGCGCCTTTATTTTTGTTTATATAATTAGTGGTATTTTATTTAAACGTCTAAATATCGTTTTTAAATGCCCATGCGACAACTTGTTAAAAATGCGTTAAGACGTACTGGAAAATGTTTGTGTTTTATAAATTTTTGTTCATATTTCTATGTTTTTCTGAGTACACAATGGAAAAATTGGTTTTACTAAAAGCTTTATTATAGAAAAATAACAAGAAATGCAAAAAAAACTTTAGAGGAAAATTTTGTTTAAAACAAATATAAAATTTGAAAAAGGACCAAAAAAAATTTTACCAGTGGCTTTACACATTCCTTTTAAAAAGGATTTTTACGGTTATCAGAGCAATATTAAATTAAGCTTTGGCTTAAATTTCGTTTAACTATCTTCCGGCGCTTAAAAATTATTACAATGAAACGTTTTGCTTTTCATTTTTTACCACCCTGTAACCTAGAAACAAATATTCGTTAAATAAAATTACATAATTTAAAAAAAAAGGAATTTTACCAAGGAATCTACGTTTAATTTATTCCCGGCCTTTATGTTACACCCTGTATAAATAAATTTATTTTTAATTTAAATATCAAAACAAATGTATTAATTTTAATGTTAACAAATGCTTGCAAAATAAAATATTTTAAAAAATATTTAGAAATTTGTATGCAAGAGAAAAGTGTTCTTTCCCGTCTTTTCCGTGCTTGCGCTCTACAAGTAAACGGTTAAACGTTAATGTTTTTATTCATTTAACACGGAAGAATAAAAAATAAATAAAAATAATTTAATCGCAGTATGCCCGAATGATGTTTATGCCAAAATTATACCATTAGGTACTAAAAATTCATGTCTGATCAATAAGGACATCCTTAATTTTCTGCTAGCGGAATTTGTAATTTCGTACCTGCGTGTGCGGCATGACCAACCTGCAAAAAATTATTTTTAAAAAACTTTATGTTTCTGTTTTAGCTCTGGTTTTAGTATATAAATAAAGCCGTTTACTTGTATTTTTTATTTCGTTGGGTTGAACTGATCTTACGTACTATGTATTTTAAACGCTCTTGTTCTTAGATTAAAATGGTATATTTATGAGTTATCTAATAGCAAAAATGTATATATCTCCTATCGATCATTGGTTAGTTGTGGTTAGTTGTTTTAAAATCGACATTTTTAAACTTCAACGATTTGCCGAATAAAAAGATTCAAGATAAAGCAAACTGAACTTTGCTTTTCTATCTTAATTTTTTTAAAGCTAGAGTTGGCACCATAGATAGCTTTTAAAAAGTTAAGGTAGAAATGTAAAATTTATTTTTCTTTATCGTAGAGCGCTTTTTACTTAGTAAGTTATTAAAGATAAAAAGATCCGGTTTGTAATTGTTATAAATCCGAGACTACTAATTTTAAATATATTAATATAAAAAGTCAAAATGTTTACCATTTTATGTACAATCCAAATTTGCAACAAAATAATTGGTATAACATTTAATTTTTTTTTGTAGCAACTGTAACTCTGGCAAAATAAACAACCCTGTATACATAGAAATACTAAAAAAATACATTTTACTAAATAACTTTTGCAATTAACTTTTTTTGTATCTCTTATAATTTTTCCAAAAGTATAATGGTTTGTTTTATATAAGACACCCTTATTAAGTTCCTGGCCGGTAATAAAAATATATTATATTGCCATTAGAAAAAATACATAAAATGATGCCATCATCTAAAATGCATATATTTGCCAATACTTATTTTTTAATGATGAATGCCATCATCCCAAATGCATTTTTCCGGCATTAACTTACCAGTGATAGATGCCATAACATCATCTGTAACACGTGGCCTAATAACGGCCCCTAGAGCAAAATCGGGTCCCTTTGATACCTTCTTGCCAATGCGTTGCCATTAAAGAGTGCTGGCAATGCCAATAAAAAAGGTCCATTTATGCGATGCCAGCGCTGGCACAGTATAAACACTTTTTCGTGCCAGTCCAGCGCTGGCAGACAGCACTGGCGGGAATAGAGAGTCCATTTATTTTTCGTGCCGGTAGTTTTCACCTCCGTACCCGCTCCAGTATTTCAGGCAACGTCTAAACACGTTGCGCCTGTCAGTGGCATACCTAGAAAGGCTGAGTGTTTTATTTGAAATTTATTGTTTTTTTTTGTGTGTTGAAAAAAAAATGATTTGAAAGTTTAGTGCAGATAAAACTTTAAAGTATGTATAACTATACAGAGAGCAGAAATGCTTATGGAATATTCGATGCGACGAATATAAAAACAAACAAACCTGCACATCGGCTTTACAACAAATTCTGAAAGAAATGGTTATTAAAGGTACTACGATTTAAGGTAAAAAAATTAAATTCTAAGTATTAAAAATTACTTACTATTCACATGTCGATAAAATTGAAAAATCGACCGGACCTGGCACTGGAGGAAATGTCTATGTACCGAAAGCAACATGGTTTGAGAAATTAAATTCCTTTATCAAAAATGTGGCATTAAGACAAAGAACAACGGTAAAAAAGATACATTTATTACAAACTTATACTAACATTATTTATTATAATTATGACCAAATTGCCACGGAACACTTACATATTTCTTTGTTTTCTCTGGCCTTATTTGCTAAACGACTACTTCCTTGATTTGAAACACTTTTTAAGGAGGTTATTTCGTGTCTCCACGAACCTGGTATAATATTTCCATGTTGATCTTCCCTACCTACACATGCTGTAGTGAAATAAGATTTTTTTTCTTAACCAGTTATGAGGAGCACAAGTTGCAAAAACGATTGAATCTACTGTATCCAAGTTAGTAGTTATTACCTTCTATATTAGACGAAACCCACTGACTAAAATCCCAAAAGCATTTTCGACCATACGTCTGGCACGTGCCAGCCTATAGTTAAATATGTTTTCTTCTGAAGTGAGATTTACTCCTGGATATGCCTTCAATAAATATGTCTTAAGAGGAAATGCTTTATCTCCAACAATAACTCCATCTTCAGGTAACAGGTCATTTGGTGTTTGAAAATCAATTTTTTTAAAACGCCACCATCAGATGCACTCCCACTTGCGCCAACGATAATATATGTAAAACAGTAGTTGTGGTCACCAATAGCTAACAGTATGATACTGCTTGTTTTCTTGTAATTAAAAAATTACCGCCACTTTTTGAAGGAGTTCTGATGTCTACATGCTTTCTATCTATTGAGCTATAAAATGAGGGGTAATTCCATTTTTTATAAAAACCTGCTTAAATAATTTTCTTTTTTTTATATTTGGGACCTAAAAATTAAACATGTTTAGATACCTAAATTTTCTTTGATTGTCTTTCTGGATTTTTTAAATTTACAGTTTTATTCGTGTTTTTCTTTTGCTTTATTTGCAGGATAACATAGAAAACACCGTGAAAAATAATCTACGATAACATCAAACGCTTAGTTTCACCACGTTCGTATAATGGAGATCAGGATGCTTCGCCAATAACACTACGAGTGGAAAACGAATCAACCGCAAAAAAAAAACGAACAACGCCATTCCTAAGATCTAAGCGCAGCAAACCATCACAAATGGCTTCAATGATTAATGATTTGAAAAATATAAATGCAAATATGGCGGGAATCGAGGAAACCGAATATGATCTTTTTGGAAAGAGTGTATCAGCACAATTAAAGAAGCTATCAGAAAAACAAGGAATCATTGCTAAGGAAAAATACAGAACATGTTGACTTAATGCAGACTTGCTAAAATAAAAACAAAAAAATCTAATTATGGATATTCTATTTAACAGTCGATGCAGCCGAGCACGCAATTCTCTTAATAGGATCCTACAAAATGTTTTACCAGCATCCAGTATCAGCTGTCGAGCTACCAACCAGTTTTGTACTGTCCACCACCAGATATAAAACCATCGGTCAGTGCGAGTTCTTCTTCTTCTGCTTTCCACTACAACGAGAACACTGATTTTTCACCAAGTTTGTACCATAATAATAGCCTAGACGAAAGCTCACAAGCCAGAGTAGTGATTAAAATTATTCTGAATATATACATATCTTATCATAATAAATTGTTTTAATCCTGTATAAATTGCCCTGGTATTAATTGTAATATAGAAGATTTGGAAACACGATAAATGTGACTGAAGGTTTGGTAAGACATACCTGTAGCTGACTACGTCAACGTTATTTTTAATTTTACTTCTGCGGGTAGAGCCTATCGCCTATCTTATTATAGTGTCTTGTCGCTAAATAAAACTTTAATAAAAAAAAAACTTGTCTAAGTTATTTATGCTGTAAATCGTAAAGCCAGTCTGTCCTCAGAGGGATCTTCTAATCTAAGTTGGTTCAACAGCAAAGCCGATTCTCCTGTTAAAGATCTCTCACTGATTCGTTTTCTTACCCAAAGTCGCTTTTTTTTAAATTTCACCTCTAACACATTACTTATTTCTTCTTTTAGTAACATAATCATGGTTCTTATAAGGCAGTCTAACGAACTGTCAACAACTGCTGATTTCATTCTCTTGGAGGACAGGTTTACATTTGGTTTTTTATAAGCGAATGTGCATTTTTAAGTATTTTTATGAAGTTAATAATTATAGTGCCTTCATTTTGTTGTGTAATAAACTGTGCTAATAGAGGAGACAGGAATAGAGTGGGTTTTTGCAGGATTCCTTCTATTTTAAATAAGAATGATGCTTTAAGTCTGTTTAATACTATTTTAATACTTTGTAACAGGGGTAGTGATAAATATTACGACAAAAATGAACAATCATAAATATTGCTTTGCATGTGCAAATTAAAAGTATAATGGTACATTAAAAATTTATGACTTTTTAAGTGCTTAATAATAAACGGTCTATTATATATTGTTACGGACTTTCTTTAGTTAGTGTTTAGTTATTAGAAATGTAAAAGGTTAGAATTATTTTATTTAGGTTAATAATTTATTTAAAATAGAGTTTTGACATTTAAGACCTTATCCTTGACGGCGCGATCCACTGAATTCATTTTAAACTTTTCTTACATCCTGTAGTAAAAGATTTCAGCTAATTTAGATTCAGACTTTTCCATTCTTTTCCACTTACTTTTAAAAGCGCGAAGTCCGCACAGTCAGTTTAGTTTTGTATGTCGAAGCGATAAAGTTGACAGTCAGTTAATTAAAGAGTTGTCATAATTACGTTACGTTGAAGTGTTATTTTTTTTTTTTTTTTTTTTTTTTTTTTTTTTTTTTTTTTTTTTTTTTTTTTTTTTTTTTTTTTTTTTTTTTTTTTTTTTTTTTTTTTTTTT
The DNA here is from genome assembly GCA_019359885.1 of Listronotus oregonensis. Taxonomy (NCBI): domain Eukaryota; kingdom Metazoa; phylum Arthropoda; class Insecta; order Coleoptera; family Curculionidae; genus Listronotus; species Listronotus oregonensis. The sequence continues at coordinate 29,016 of JAHBCN010007356.1, read as the reverse complement.
TTTTTTTTTTTTTTTTTTTTTTTTCATTTACACTTTTCTTACATCCTGTAGTAAAAGAATTCTTCCAGCTAATTCTAGACTTTTCCAGACTTTTCCATTCTTTTCCACTTTACTATAAAAAGCGCGAGGAAAGTCCGCACGAGTCAGTTTAGTTTTGTATGTCGAAGTGATAAGAAGTTGACAGTCAGTTAAAGAGTTGTCATAATTACGTTACGTTGAAGTGTTACCATAGAAACATTTGTAAACCTGTTATCCAATAAAAAGGTGTAAAACCAGGATCCGTGTTTTTATACGGGGTGTCACGGAACATTTGGTGTCAGAAGCGGAACGAGATCCCCAAAGAAGCCGAAGTTGATAAGAACAGTTTTTGAATGCCAGTTGGGACAAGACAACAAACAGCAGTTATGGAAGAATTAAGTGCTCTAATAAAGCAAATGACGGAAGACCTAAAAGAAGAAATGAAGAGAAGTCAAGAAGAAATGAAGAGAAGTCAAGAAGAAATGAAGACCAGCCAAGAATCCATGAAAGAAGATCTAAAGAAGGAAATGAAGACCAGCCAAGAATCCATGAAAGAAGACCTAAAAAGAGAAATGAAAAAAAGTCAAGATGAAATGAAAAGCCAAATTAGAATAAGTCAAGAAGAAACACGACAACAAATAGAGAAAATCCAAAAAGACATTAAAAGAAGCCAAGCAGAGATGAAACAAGAGCTGAAAGAAAAGATGGTAAAGATCCGAGAAAACCTAAAAGGAGAATTTTATCAAAGCCAAGATGAGATGAGAAACAAATGTTACTGGAGGTAAAACTTTCCAAAGAAGATGTTAAAGAGGAAATAGAAGAAATACAGCACACCGTACAGTCAGTTGAAAGTCATGTTCAGCAAGTCCAAGGCCAAATACAACAGGAAGTACAACAATTACAGCGACAAATTCAAAAGATAGCTAGTACAGGCGTCGTCTTAGAAAGTGGTACTGCAACGACTATTATGAAACCACCAACTTTTGATGGCAAGGTACCCTGGTTTACGTATCACCGACAATTTGAAGCTGCTGCCAACGGTAATAAATGGAGTTCACAAGAGAAGGCACGTGCCCTAGTACTTGCTCTTCGAGGTGAAGCTATGGAGGTTTTAAGAAACATTCCTGAGGAGAAGCAATGCGATTATGAAACCATTGTGATGTTCCTGGAAACGAGATATGGCGAAACGCACTTGCAGGAAGTTTATAAGGCGCAGCTGCAAGGACGAAGACAAAAGTACAATGAAAGCCTTCAGGAGTATGAAACTGATATTGTACGACTAATTAATCTGACATATCCAGCCTATCCAGAAGAAATTAAACAAGAACTAGCAGTAGGTAGTTTCATTGAAGGCTTACGTGATCCGGATATGAACCAGGCGTTAAGAATGGCCAGAATTAAGAAAATATCTGAAGCTCTTGCCTATGCACTTCAATTTGAAACAGCTAAACAAACATCCAGGAATCAGGCAAGACTTCGAAGAACGAACTTTGTATCAGAAAAAGGTAATTCTGACAACGATTTGACAAGAGTTTTAAGTGAGTTACAAGAAATCATACGTAAAAAGCAAACAGGCGGAGACAATAGTATGACGTTTCGGCGAAGAAACGGCATCCTTTGCTGGAAGTGTGGCAAAGAGGGGCATGTTCAAAGAAACTGTACTAGATCAATTGCTTCTGCAAGTAGGCCAGAAAACTTTCAAGGGCGAAAGCTGGCTAGGTGCTACCAACCATCAACATCAATAATAAAAGTATCCCGGCTGCAAAACAACGGCTCCAGCTTGGTAGTACCTGGAAATGTATGCGGTCGGGAATGTGAAATGGTACTAGATACTGGTTCCACACATACTATCGTAAGGCCGAACATCGTAGCCCACTGCAAAATATTCCGTCCAGAGAAAAATTACATTTTGGAATCTGCTAATGGAGAAGTCATACCAATTAAAGGAATACATGAAGCCAGAATAACCTTGGGGACGACAACCTTTATACACGTTGTGTTTGTTGCTGACATAATGGATGAAGTTATCCTTGGCCTTGACATTATGGAACATCAGAAGTTTGTACTTGACCTTCCACAACGAATACTGCGAACTAATAATGAAGAGATTGTAATGAGACCCCCACGGAACAATGAAGCATCCATTCGAGAAGTTGTACTTACAGAAGATGTCATACTACCCCCAAATTCAGAAGTCATTATCCAAGCAAGGTGTGAAGAATCAGAAGAAGGTGAAATCTTATTAGTCGAACCAATTGAAAATAGTCCACTATACGCTAAAGGAATTCTACCCGCAAGAACTCTGACGAAAAACAAAAGAAATACGGTATTTGTCAGAATGATGAACCTAAAGGACTACTCTCAACAAGTCAAAGAGGGTGACAAAATTGGTACCTACCAACCTGCTAATATGATAGTTACCAATACCTTTGCTAAACCTGTAGAAGTTGCCTCAAGTAAACTACCTGATGCTCTGCAAGACCTGGTGATTTCATCAAAGGCCCTGCTAAATTCAGTGCAGGTTACTAAGCTGGAAGACCTTTTAAGAAGAAATCAAGACGTTTTTCTCTCTCTGAAAAGGTTTTGGGGAAGAAAACCGCATAGTTCAACATACCACGAATAAATGACGAAGTTGATGCAGCACCAATAAAAAAGGCCAACCACCACCATTTTGTGTTGACTTCAGAAGACTTAATGACGTCACGAAGAAGGACAGTTTTCCATTACCAAGAATAGACGATACTCTAGATACGCTGACGGGTTCAAAATGGTTTTCGACCTTAGACCTGAAAAGTGGCTATTGGCAAGTAGAACTTCATCCTGAAGATAAGGAAAAATCTGCCTTCTCGACCGGAACCGGACTGTGGCAGTTTAATGTTATGCCATTTGGTCTATGCAATGCCCCTGCTACTTTTGAACGATTGATGGAGTTAACATTACGGGGACTAACTTGGAAAACATGCCTGGTATATCTAGATGACATTATTATTCTTAGAAAAACATTTGAAGACCACCTGAAAAATGTTGAAGAGGTTTTTCAGAAGCTAAGATCTGCCCAGCTGAAGCTTAGTCCAAAGAAATGTCACCTTTTTCAAAAAGAAGTTAAATACCTGGGGCACATACTTACTGAAGAAGGAGTGAAAACCGATCCAGAAAAGACAGAAGCTATCCGAAACTGGCCTACACCGAAAAACAAGCATGAAATTAGAAGTTTCCTGGGATTGTGCACTTACTATCGAAGATTTATACATGGATTTGCTGACATTGCAAGACCATTTCAACGACTTACCGAAAACAACAAAAGCTATGAATGGACCGAAGATTGTGAAGCAGCCTTTATACAACTAAAGAAAGCCCTTTGCAGTCCTCCAGTGTTGTCATATCCTCAACCCAATCAAACATTTATTGTGGACACTGATGCAAGCAATACTTCTATTGGTGGAATATTGTCACAGATAGAAGAAAAAGTGATAGCGTATTTCAGCAAAGTTCTTTCAAAACCTGAACGAAATTATTGTGTGACTAGAAAAGAACTTCTAGCTATCGTCAAATCTCTGAAACATTTTCATAAGTACCTTTATGGCCAGAAATTTCACCTGAGGACTGACCATGCATCACTTAAATGGTTGCTTCAGTTCAAGAATCCCGAAGGTCAGATAGCTCGATGGTTACAACGTGTTCAAGAATACGATTTTAAGATTGAACATCGAAGAGGATTGAACCATAAAAATGCTGACGCTCTATCAAGAAGACCTTGCCCGAAGATTGTAAACATTGCAGTAGACGTGAAGAACAAGAAGATCCCGATGAATTTCACTGCCGAAGAACACGCATCCAGTGCTCTCAAGAATGGGACCCTAAAATCCTCGCAAAAGAACAACAAGAGGATCCTGATCTTGGAGATATTGTGAAACTTAAGACAGAAAATTCAGAACGACCCTCATATCAAAAAGTAGCTTCAAAGTCTCCGAGATATAAAGGGTACTGGGCCATATGGGACTCTTTGGTAAAGATGACCTATTGCAAAGAGTCTGGGAAAGTTCTGACGGCAAAAGCCATACCTATCAAACAATACTACCAACCAAAAGGGTTCCAGAAGTATTGCAAGCCTTGCACAATGGTATAGGCGGTGGCCATTTCGGAGTTATGAAGACTCTTGAAAAGGTTCGAGAAAGGTTCTACTGGCTGGGAAGTCGTGCCGATGTTAAAACTGGTGCAGAATGTGTAAGGACTGCGCCTTCAGCAAGGGACCTAAGACACGAAGCCATGGCAAGATGAAGCAATATAATGTAGGTGCACCTTTTGAAATAATTGCTATAGACATAGCAGGACCATTTCCAATAAGTAAATCTGGGAATCGTTATATTTTGGTAGCGATGGATTACTTCAGCAAATGGCCCGAAGTCTACGCAATACCAAATCAAGAAGCTACCACTATTGCCGACGTACTATTTCAACAATGGATCTGCCGATATGGGTACCAAGAGAAATACATACTGATCAAGGTAGAAACTTTGAGTCCGATCTATTCAAGAACCTCTGAAATCTCTGGAAACCATAAAACCAGTAACCAACCCTTCATCCCCAGTCAGATGGAATGGTCGAGAGATTTAACCAGAACCTTGATAACTACCTAAAGATCGAAGTAAATGACCAGACGAGTAACTAGGGAGCAAGTATACAGCCGTTTTTACTGGCCTATCGCTCCGCAGTTCAGAAACAACTGGAAAGTCGCCTTAAAAGTCATTTTTGGGGCGGAGTTATGTTCCAGTTGACTTTTCTGAACGACCTTCTACCAATGAAAACCAGCAGAAGATTATGTAAGTCAACTCAGTAAACAGCTGCAAGAAATACATGAAGGGGTTCGCAATAAGCTTCAAAAAGAAAGTGACCGTATGAAGTCCCGCTATGACTTGAAAGCTAATCATAAGGGATTCATTGTCGGTGAAAAAGTTTGGTTATACAATCCAAAAAGAACCAAGGGGCGTTCACCGAAACTGCAGAAGTCATGGGAAGGACCATATAAAGTAGTAACCCGGCTTAATGATCTGGTGTACCGAATTCAGAAGAGCCCACAGGCGAAGATGAAAGTTGTACATCTAGAACGGCTGTGTCGCTATCAAGATCGAGAAGATACTTGATCGAGACGATCAAAACTTGGGAGGGGGCAATGTTACGGACTTTCTTTAGTTAGTGTTTAGTTATTAGAAATGTAAAAGGTTAGAATTATTTTATTTAGGTTAATAATTTATTTAAAATAGGTTACCTTAGTTTTTCCCTTTTTCGACGGTCATTGCGGATTATTCTGAGGGCGCTGGAGACATTTATTTTACACTTTTCTCACATCCTGTAGTAAAAGAATTCTTCCAGCTAATTCTAGACTTTTCCAGACTTTTCCATTCTTTTCCACTTTACTATAAAAAGCGCGAGGAAAGTCCGCACAAGTCAGTTTAGTTTTGTATGTCGAAGTGATAAGAAGTTGACAGTCAGTTAAAGGTTAAAGAGTTGTCATAATTACGTTACGTTGAAGAGTTACCATAGAAAATTTGTAAACCTATTATCCAATAAAAAAGTGTAAAACCAGGTTCCGTGTTTTCATACGGGGTGTCACGGAACAATATGTTCTTTAAACAAAAAGCAGATAGGATCGTTTTCATAGGGAAAGGCCGAAGATACGACCTCGGAAGAAACATCTGGTTCCTGTAACAAGGACCTGGTAGCTACCCATGTCACTAGACCGGCAGAGGAGGGCATGACGGATCTAATCGTCTGCTCGGCATACTTTCCAGGAGACAGGAACACCAAAACACATATTGTGCTTGTGTTCGGTAGCGACATGAGTAAGAGGAGATGTAAGAACTCTCTCTCTGATATCGGATTCATTAGAAGTCTGATCCTATTGGGAGAAATATAAAAAGGTGTGAGCCACAATAGACCGAGCGGTCGCAGTGGAGGGCGTAAAAAGTCCACTCACTTTAAACCTACTTACCTACCTAGGAATATAAAGGGTTACTTTATTATATGGTAGGTACGACAATATAGTAATACTTTATTGTAGGAGAACAGAAAAGTGTACTAGAATAAAGTATAGTATTTGCAGCGATCATTACATCAAAATGCCACCAACAGATAACATGACATTGCACTTGGTGTCATTACTGATGTAATGGTCAAGTCTGTTATACTTACAGGCTTTTAAGAATCAAATAAACACAAAATTAAATTCTTCAATACCACTTAGAAGCAATAAAACATAAAGTTTTGTATGAAATTAGTATATTATACCTATTAAAATTATGTCCAGATACAAGGTGCTCCATTACAAGCAAAAAACCTAAATAAAGAATAGTAAAAATCATTTAATTTAAAAACTAGCACCACTTAAATATGTAAGTTAAAACAAGTGACGAGACCACACTTCCGAAACACTGGGTAACCAAATTCGACACAGTCCATACTGTATGTTCTACAAAGTAATATTTATTTAAATCCAATTTAAATTTAACATGGTTGGTATAGTGGTTTTAATTTTATTTAAAGCACCTGTTGTCTTCAATAATTTTTGCATCCAAAAACTTCACACTATGTGCAGGAACTTAAAACACATGGCTTTCATTTGTTGTTGTGTGTAATAGCTTGTTGTAAGCACTAAATAGCAGATAATATCCATTTGAGTAACAGGGGGAAAGTCAGCAGGATTCATACTTAAATCCGACTCGTTTAAACAAAACCGATCCACAAAATTAATTCCGGAGAGCTTTTGTCTGTATCGATTTGCGGCATCCGCATTTTCAGCTTGTAACTTTACAGCCCTTGATTGATTCTCTATAAGTACCATTACTAAGACGCCCAAATAATATAAATATTCTTAAAAAGTCACTTTAAACTACTTGAAATCCGAAAAAAATCACTATAAAACAGGACAATGCACAGGCAGGTTAAATTGCTAAGCGGGTTGTTTGTCCTCCAGCAAGTTTGTTTTATTAGACAGGTCTATAGATATTTTTTGACAAGTCGAATTTTTCTCCAATATATTTTCGAAAAGAACACTGTAAAAATTCACGACATCATGTAAACGACCCAAGTCCAGCGCTTTGCCACTTAGATATGTCATGCCAGAGAGACTGGCGCCATTTACTGGCCTTGTGTAAATCGGCCTTAAAATATGCATCGCCTGCAAGAATCAGAGAAATAGAGAAGAGGAGAAAGCGCTTCAAAGTCTAATATAGGGCGCCGCCATGGTTGCTTTCGCTTGTCATTTGTCATCATTTGTGCTTGTCATGTCATAATCTTGTTTGTAAACAAAAATTTAATTAAATGGTTTTGATGAATAATATTACGTTTTATAAATAAATTAATATTTTAAGATGAAAACATGTACCATTATTAAAAAAGTATACTATGTAGGTGAATTATTTGTATGAATTCAAAAATATTTATGGGTTAGAAGATTTTTTTTGGTAAAAAGCTTCAGGATATTGAAATCCTACATAATGTGTTTTTGAATTTTTTAGTAAGGATAAAAAAGGCAGAATGCGTTATAAATATGCATATAATGTATATTACAATTTTATAATGAAAAGGGCAAGAAGATCCAGGTGCGACTTGGCAGAAACGATAAATGGAAATGCTAAAATCAATACCAACTTGATTATCCAAAAAGCTTAATATTTTACCCAATAACTGCAGTGCTGTCTTTAGAACTTTTAAAGTAAACATATCTTTTTAATGGATCTTTAAAAGTCAAATAAAGGCCTCTGTTATTCAAAATTTGTGTACAGTATTTCACACTTTTTTATGTAAGTGTTCATCAAAGGTGTATTCATAATTTGGTGTGTACAAAAAGTGTTAACTAATTCTGAATAACAACCAGACCTAAAGTTACCATAAGAGAATATAGCAAAAATGCATACAATATAAAGGCATCCTAAAGAATTTCCAAGCGAGAACAATATGGACAAATAGCATTTTATTAAATAAAATAAATAATCAGTAAAGAAGTGTTTTATTTATACACTGTATTTTATGTCAAATGTTTTTTTGCATTAAAAAGTAAATTTACTTTAAGAAATGACACTGAATAATACATGTACTTGGCCCAATTGAACACCTTTATTTTATAAAAGGGTTGTTTCACAATATCTATAATCATATATCATCTTAAGCAGGTGATCATAAGTGTGAGTTTTTTTCTTACTATGAAAATTATAAAAGGAAGGTCCTATATATTTAAAAAAAATACATGCTATATATTAATTTTTATATGCACTGCGATGATACTAACCTCTTAACTTATGCCACTCGATTTGTTTACCTATACCATTTTAAACAATGCTCAGGTCAGCTGCCATTCACATATCTTTTTCTTATGATACTCTTTTTAACAATTAATATTGTAAAATTGCAAACACAAATTTCTGTTTCCTGTTAAACTAATCTTATTGTATTGTATAATTTAAGATAATTTTATCGATGTTTAAATATTTTAGATCACACACACATTCTAATTGAACAAATTATTTCATAATTAGTTTATATTTAGGCTGCTGCAGAGAAAATTTGAATGATTAATATGTGGCAATTGCCAATACTAAGATATCATAATAATAGAGTTATATAGACACAATCATGGGCAAGTTCACACTCTCCCTCTGAGGAATAGAAAAGTGACATTCTTACACTTAATCCGGTAGGTTAGTTTTGTTAAACTATTGGGTTAACAATAAAACAAGATATTTTTATTAATAGGTTTTATTGACCATTAAATGGAATCAACTTGGTTAACTTATTTCTTATTCTTTCCCCTTGAATAGTTTTGGTATGGTGTTTGCGCATGGAATTGGTGATATGGTGGGTACCTGGGTGGAAATGCCATCAAAAAAAAAAGCAAAGGTATAACTTTTTGTTTTAAAAAATGTTTCCTTTTCCTTATATGTTTACTATCCAGGAACTGTTTTAAACAAATGTATCTGCTAGCTGACCAAATTTTTCATTTGCAGTATACCCAACCATTTTTTAACCAAAACTTCCTCTTTGAAAATCTAGAAATAAAATATTAGTGTTTTCCGTAAGGATGACGATGTATATTTTAGTGGAAAGGTAAAACATTCTAATGACTAATTATACGCTAAAAAAAGGGTACTTACACTTAAGGAAAATTGAAGGGCCCATTTTTTAAATCACATAAGAAATTTCATAACTCTTAATAAAATTTCGCTTTGCCTTATAAATTATCACAGTTTTACAAAAAAGCTTCCTCTTGCACACTGACAAGCTGTAGAAGACCTGTTTCTCTTTAGGAATATTTTACAGCTTCTGCTCCGAAGCATTAGTTGTCATAATTCCTTCTTTGTATATCCTAAATTAGAGCAAATTAAAAAAAAGTCTACTCAGATGCATCCTGTTAGTTGTCCACTTCACATATCCCACTTTTTCCGCACTCTCTTCATCTTTAGAGTTTCGAGACTACGAAATCTTATCAGTAATTTATATCTGACTTTACTCTAGACACTCTAGTATGTGAACATTTAGACTTTAAGCATAAGAGGTATCCTGGAAAAAATACACATATATGACAGATTCTATGGTAGATATCTAAAGAGTCTCTTCATGCATAGACATTTATGATTAAAACCTGTAGCTCTTAGACAACATTAAACTACAGAATACATCTTTGCTGCATTCTTATGAAAACATTAAAGTATATTTAATTAAGAACTAATGAAATAATTTATATTTTCCTTAGATACATTATCTCTACATGCTGGTTCAGAAAAAGGATTTGTTGATGGTGCCAGTAGAAGTTTTAAATCTAAAACAAACAGGAGATTACCATGGCGAGATGAAAGCATAAAAATTTTGAGACTTGGGTTAGAGATGATCTACTACCTAATATGAAAAGGCCTCATTAGTTTTTAGGTAATGCCAGCTACCATAGTGGCGGGAAAAAAGAAAATATGGTTAAATGGTTAAAAACCGAAATATTCCTTTTGCAAAATCGGCGATGTACTGAAATGGTATATATTTAAAAATAAGACATTCCCTATTTTGAGAGACCTATTGTTATTTATTGTCATGTAAATGGTAATAAAAAATCATTTACAAGCTTATCTTCTTTTACTTTTATCTTTTCTTTATTAAACTACCTTACTGCCCCTTTAATAAAAAAACTAAATATTAAAAGACTATTTCATTTATACACATTACATCAATGGCCACAGTAGTTGCCAGTCAGCTTGAACTCACAAGCACAATTTACAGTCCAGCTGCTAAAACGCCAAACCGCCAAACCTACCACTCTTGTCTGCCCTCTTATCTTAAAAGTGTCCAGACTAGTATCTGCTGCGCAGATTGCATACATTTCTTTCGTCATTACATACCTTTGCTTTTTTCATAAAAACCCTGGTGGACACTGCTACTTCTAAAGCAAGTTAAACACGACCTTCCAACGTTTTTTGATAAATTTCTTTATAAAATATAAGCATCTTATTGTGTTAATGATACCTGAATAAATAAATGATTATTACTGTTTCTTTTGAAAGTTTTATTTATTCATAATTTAATAAAGCAGCTAATGAAGAGTATCAAAATGAAATAAATAGACTTATCTTTAGGCATCTTTAAAAATTATAAATTTGCATACAGTGATATCGAACCATCCCTTATAGCTAGATATTATTTTACCAGATATTTCAATTTAACTGTAAATATTTGCCTGCAAATATAACAAACATATAACAGGTCTGTTTGATATTCAGAAATAGTGTACACAATTTTACATTTTTTTTTTATGTACCTAAGCGCTCTAATTAAGGTGTATTTAAGGACTATGCAAAGTACAAAAAGTGTAAAATAGTGTAAACCATTTCTAAATAAATAAACACTTAATAAATAACTATTGATCTGCACTAGATAGGCAAAAATGATAATTTATAATAAAATATTATGGCCAAAAGATTGCTTCTACAATTTATGCAACATATGAACAGCAAGAAAAATACTGATAAATTTAGTTATTGTAATTTAACAACAATTTTTTTAAGATATTAAAATTTTGAAACTCTCTTCCTCAGTACGGTCCTGACTAAAATTTTATATCAGCCAACTTAATCTGAAAAACAAAAATTTACTAAATATGTAGGATATTCGCATTGCCAACCCTAAAAATGTTAGCTTGACAAACTATAAATTTTGTTGCGCCTGCAAGTATGCAAAAATCAAGAGACCTAAAGTATTATAATGTATGTTATCTTTATAAAATTACAATTAAACTATTATAGCTTTAATTTTTTCTAGGTTTTTATTTACCCAATAAAATATTTTCACTATATAAAATGGGGTACTTTACAAACGAAAAAATAATATCTTCTGCTGTATTATATCTTCTAGAATTGGAACACTCTCACGCAACAAGACATAGTTCGATTGCAACTAAATCAAAGCATTATAAATGGAACACTTAACTAAAATAAAACGAAAGATACTAAGCCAAATATAATCCAAAAGTATACAAAACATTTACGAAAAAACTTTTGTTTATACGACAACCCTTTTTATTGAATGAGAACAACAAAGAAAACAAAACAATGTCAATTTTGGATTTGACAAGTAGAAGCAACCATGGCGGCTCACACATGCCGTCCTCGTAAATTGATGCGCAGTGGTCGGCTATTTCTCCCCTTCTATTTCTCTGGCAAGAATAGGCCTGTTTGTTATCAAGTACAGTGTAGGATAGAGGCAGTGCGTAGGTCTAAAAAGTGGAACTATGTCAATATATAAGCTCCGTATTTAATTTTCATACCAAAGGCGTTTTAAATCTATCTTAAAAATTAAAAAATGGCTTTATGGTTATGTTTATAAAACAAAAAAATCAAGTCTTGTAGTAAAAATGTATCTAACTTGACTACTTCGAGAGTTAGAGTAATTAAAGTGGAAACTAATTTATTATCGAGAATTCATACCAAACACCTACTTAAATTACACTGACAATTACAAACGGTTTATTTACAAAAAAGTGTAAAATAGGGTTCACTATTTCTGGATAACAAACAGACCTATAAGTTAGACGGTTATACGGAAAGTTAAAAAATATTAGGTTTTTAAATTTGACAATCTACGAACAGTTCCATCGACGGCAACAGCCACGAAACGTCAAAAATATAAATCCCCAGTAATTACGACCCCGTAACTTTTTCCCGTTCATCCAATGTAAGTCTAGTTTTTCAAAATACACCTAACTAATAATAAGAAAATAAGGATAAGTTGCAATAGGTAAACGAAGCCCGGCAAGAATGTGGACTATGGTTGAGCAGTGTAAATAAGCCAGTACCTTTTTACCGGGAGCCTGATATCACTTAATTTAAAAGTGCCCGGGTAGTCTCAGTCGGTAGAGCATTGGACTTTTAATCCAAGGGTCAGGGTTCAAGTCCTGCTCGGGCGATAGTTTTTAATTGAATTCATTATTTTTTAAAAAGTTATATATTTTAAAATAATTTATAATAATTTTAAAATCGGTTTTCACATAATAATTTTTAATTTTGTTGGATTTCAGAAAAGGATTACTTAATTGTTCATAAATAAAAAAATAACTAGTTACCTTTAATTCTTATCTTTGTTTTAAAGCGGAACTAAAACAATTTTTTTAAAAAGCTGTCATGACAAAAGAAAATCTACTAGCATAAAATTTTGAACATTTACCGATTTACCCCAGTTGATTATGACTTGGACCATATCTAGTCGAAATAAATCTAAACTTTAGTAGTTTGGGACTTTCTAAAATTTGACTCACAAGATCTGTGGTGTCAACATCTAAACATTACAAATAATTACAATTTTTTCATAGGAAGTGCGCAGTCCTGTGTAACTGCAATGGGAGATTGTAGGACTAACTTACAGTGGATGTCCTAAGTGAAGTAAAGAGCAGTTTATTATCACAAGATTACAAGATTTGGAAGGTTGGAGCCTAGACACTCTAGGAATAAAAAAACAACCAAAGTGGAAAGTTCCTTGTTTTTCAGTTGTAGTGTGAAGGGATACATAAAAGTGATATTCAGAATTATTTTATTGGGAGCCGCTAGGGAAGAAAGCACAGTCCCCGGTGGGTAAAAGAAGGAACCTTTCTTTTAAGAACGGGGTTATTAATGAGGTAAACGCCTTTTCTTTGAATGAAATTAAGAATGTAAAGAGTTTTAGAAGACGTCATTTTCCGATAATATTTTAAGCATAATTTGATTTGACAACCACACAGAGTATACTATTGTTTAAAGGTATCGCCCATAGAGGTAAATGGTTGTTTGTTCTGAAAAAAATATCCATGTCGAAGGTTAGGGGTGGAAAATGATTAGTAAAATTGTTTTGACTGATATACTTTTGGTAAAGAACGAGAAGGACCTACTGCCGTTCGAGCAAGAGAGAAGTTTACTTTTTCTGCTATTTTTAAAACGGTCTTTAGCCTATGAAAGGGTTTAACCGTATTGGTTTCTTGCCTCTCGATGCTAGCTTTTTCATTATCAGGACTAGGATTTTGAACAAACTTGTGTGAGCTTGGATTTTTGAAACTTTGTAACAAGGTTTTAAAAGCCACGGTTTATGGTTATGGTTAAAGGTTTGCGGTTTGTTTAGTATAGGGAACATAGTCTCAATACCCAGTTAAATTGTTTAGGTGATTCGAGCGACCAATGGAAGCAGTAAACCCTTTAAATCTACCAAAGAGTTCAGGTCCAAGTTAAAAAATATCTTATGGATTTAAATTATAATTAAAAACTCTAGAGAAGTAAATTCGTTTATAGAAACGATCTCGAAATTTCTATGTGCCCGCGTGGAACTCTGAAATCCATTATTGCCTGAAAGGAATAGTCGGTGCATCTACTGCCGGCAAACCGCGTAATATCCTTATAATTACAGTGTTTGACTAACTCTTAAGTCATTTCCTATTGAAAGAAATTGGGGTCTGGGTTTATTTGTCTGGGTTTAGTGGTATTTAAAGTCCGGGTTTTTTGACAACTCTTTATTTTCAAATTCAATTTGACACTGTCTATTCCAACATGACAAAATAACCAAAAAAAATACAACAAATGACAAATAACAATAACATTAAAAGGGCATTCTGCCAATACTTCATTCACATTCTTCCCCCTTAAAATTTTCAGAAGTTACGTTTTTACATTTTCTTCCCCCTTGAATCTGCAATTGTGAATTAATGTGCTATGCTTCGATTTCCGTATTAATTCTTGCTAATTTGCTTACTGGTCGTGTTAAATTTCCAGTTTGTGTTTTAATGGTGGCAACTCTAATTTTACCATCAGGTCACTCTTCCAAGCTTCCAAAGGTTTCTGGGCTGGTTATCTTGGTTAACCACAACTATGTCATCAATTTTGATCGATTGGTGGTCATCATTCCATTTACTCCGCTTCGTCAAAGTTGGTAAATTTCTAGTCCATATTTTCCAAAATTGGTTTGTTAAAATTTGAATTTTCTCCAGTTCTTGCGTAAATCTTCTTTTATTACCAATTTCGTTCCATATTTCACTGGTTTTTGTAGTGCCTTTAATAAAATGGTTTGGTGTAAGAGCTTCTAGATCATCAGGGTCAACAGAAATTTTGGTTATTGGTCTTGAATTCAAAATATTCTCTATTTCTACAAACAAGGTACCAAGTTCATCAAGTTTTTTCATCCAATGAATAAAGGACGTCTTCGTGATTCTTATTAGGCGTTCCTCACCTCCTCCCATATGGGGTGCGGCTGGAGGAATGAAACTCCATTCAATACCTTTTTGATAAATGCTCTGAATTTTAGTTTGATCTAAATTTTTGACAGCTTTTTCAATTCTTCAGAGGCTCCCGAAGGTTTGTACCATTGTCGGAAAATATTTTTGCTGGTGTTTCTTCTACTGATAAATCTTCTTAGTGCCATTATCATAGAATCTGTTGAGAGGGAGGTGCGACTTCTATGTACTGCTCGAATGGTCAAGCAGGTAAAAATTTCTTTCCCCCCCTTTTCTTGTCTTCTTCCTATAGATACAAAAAAAGGTCCAAAATAGTCAACTCCCGGGAAGGGAAAGGGGGTAATGTTCGGGTGAGTCTTTCAGCTGGAAGTTGCCCCATCATTGGAATCCCCCCGGTTTGCATTTTCTCTCCTGCATTTTTGACATTTAAAACAGATTTAACTTGGTTCTCCCATCCAAAATCCCAAAAATTTTTTTCTTGATTCATTCAGTACAGTTTCGTTTCTTTGGTGTCCAAATTTTTCATGTAAATGTTTCAGATAAAGTCTTGTAATATGATGTTTCTGGGTAAAATAATTGGATTTTTGGCAGATTGTGATAGAGTAGGAGCCATGTTTGTTCGTCCATTGATAATTATCATGTCTTTGGAGTCTAAAACGGGTTAATTTTCTTATTGGACTTTGATGCAGTGACATGTTATTTTTTAATTTTCTAAACTCGAAACTAAAAGCTTCTTTCTGACATTGTTTTATCAAAACGTTTTTGCTTTTTCTAAATCTTCGAATGTCATGTGTGATGCAAATAGCTGTTTTTGTTTTAGAGATCCAAATTTTTTTGAATATTTTAAAATTTTTTCATAAAACTAATAAGTCACTCCAGTTGGAAAATTTTGTGACATCTACTAGTTCGGGTTCATTCTTTATTACTAATAAAACTTTGATTTAGTCTTTGTTTCGACAATATTTTGTTCTGGCCAGTTTGATATGTCTTCGTACAGAAACGGCGGGCCATTCATCCAAAATTCAAAATTTATTTCATTTTTCCCAGTGTCGTCGTACTTTTCTTGTTGCCAGATCAGCATTTAATTTTGGAAGGTACCAATTCCACTGACTTTCGGTGCTTTTGAATTTCTCCTATCCTATGTGATTCAAATTGTCCCAATTTTTTAGCATCGTTGAAAATCCAGTGGTAAACTGTTGTCGAATTTGTCCAGTAATAAGTTTTATCAATTTTTATGTCAAGTTCTTTCTTCAACATTTTGCCATTCTAGTACCAAGCAGCGCTGCCTGAAGTTCTAAACGTGGAATTGTCAATGATTTATTTGGAGTTACTCGAGTTTTCCAAAAAAGATACATCGATGCTGTCGTCGTAACTTATTCTTAAATAGGCGACTGATGAAAATGTTTTTTGCTACTATCGCAAAGATATGAAGTTGTACTTGTTTGGCGAACGGATTTTTTCTGAATAACATCTAGGAATGGAGAGGTTGTTTATCGATTTAAGGTCTCCTATCCATAATTTCCAGTTTTTCCAAATCTCTTCGTTAACAAAATCGTCCCATTTTATACCAGTGCGCCAAATATCTTGAACTATCATCCGTCCCCGTATTGCAAAATTACTATCAGCCCCAGTGGATCAAAATTGAATTGACTATTCGAAGTACTTCCCTTTGGTTGGTCTTTCTGTTGAAATTATCATTGAATTTAGTGGAATTTTAAAAACGAATTTGTCATCTTTTGCATCCCAAAACATTCAAAACTCTGGGAAATTTAGTTGTCGCAGTCAAGGTTAAGATCTTTTTTATTTCTTTTTTCATTTTTTATCATTTCAGTCAGTTTTTTTGAAGATGTTGTCCAGTTCACTAATTCAAATCCGGCATGTCTTTGAATTTCTCGTACTTCGGATATTATTCTTATTGCTTCTTCCGCGGTTTGACAGCTGTCAAGGTAATCATCGACATAGTGTTTCCGTGTGATTGTTTTAATAATTCTGGGGATGTTCCTTTCAACTTAGCATTGGTATTTTTTACAAATTGTGCACAAGTTTGGGAGCATGGCACCCCAAAAGGGCATAACATTCATTTGGTAAACGTCAAATGGTCGATGGATGTTTCCTTCCCGCCATAAAAATCTTTGGGATCCTTGGTCTTCTGCTCTGACTTGACCTTTGGTGGAACATTTCCTGATATCTGCAGAAAATCCAATTTTTCCTTCTCTAAATCTCAAAAGTACCCCAACTAAGGAAGCTAGCAAGTGGGTCCAGCCAATAAATTATCATTTAAAATCATACCTCCATTTTGCTGCACAGTCAAAAACCAATGTACTTTCCCCCGGTTTATTGGGTTTGTTACGCCAAAAAGAGGGAAAATACCATGTTTTTGGCCCTTCTTGTAACCGCCTCTTCAGATTTAGCTTTCTAGCATAGCCTTTATCCAAGAACCCTTTTTAATGTTTTGATTGTACTTTTCTGCAAAATCTCGGTCTTTTGTATTTGTTTTTCCACTATTTGCAGTCGTTTTATAGCGGTGCTTTTGCTTGGGGTAACTTCACATCATCAGATTTCCAAATTAGTCCCAAATTTTGTATCGATCTGACATATTTTTATTGTGTTTGTCATAAAGGTAACTTCCCCTCTTCCTCTTTAGTTATCGATTCTAATTGTTCCAAATGCATCAAAGAAGGACTTTTTAACCAGTTGGTGTAATTGGTCATCTTCTATTTCTTTTTCACAAATATGAAAGGTAGTATCGTGTTGATTTTCGTATTGTCTATCTTTTTCCATGTATCGTCCCGCCTTTAAATTGGTCTTGGTCGCTATCGGTGAACCTTCTGGTCCTTCTATGACTTTTCGTGGTACCGTGAGCTTGGCATTGTCTTGTCCAATTAACAACATAGGTGGGTTATGTCTGATATTGGTAGTCCCTGTATGTGTGGAAGATGTCTAAAATCTTCATCAAAACAACTTGAAGTGGAAGGCTAGGATTTTTTATCGATCTTTTATTTCTATTTCGAAATTTTTGGGACCTGGATAATCGCCAGAAATTTTTAAATCGTAAATTTGATGTTTCATGGGTTGAAGTAACATCATTTGTTCATTGTAAGTTAACGGTTGAGACGTTCCATTTATGTTCAGTTTTTGTACTAAGTTTTCGTCTATTAGAGTCACTGTAGAACATTCATCAAAAGTGCGGTTGTGTAAATTGGGGCAATTATCCGGTCCAGTGATTTTTTACATTAACCATCCTTAAAAGAACATTTTTGCTTTCTTTATTTTGTCCAAGCGCAAAGAAACCTTGTCCAGGTTGGGTGGTTGGTTCGGTTCTTGATCCTGATGGTCTGGATTCAGTTGTGTAACTAAACTGTTCTTCTTGTTGCGGTCCCATTATGAAGCATTTTGTTATGCTGTCTCTTACATCCTTGTACGTTGCATGCTGCCGTTTCTTACAATCCCTAGTTTGGTGTGATCCTTTAGGCATGAAAGCACAGCTTATTTTTGGTGACAACTTGCCATCTTGTCTCTACGTCATCGGTTTTGATTTTCTGCAATTCTCCACTAGGTGTTTTTCATGACAGTATCCGCAAATTGCTACTTGGTCATTGATAATGAAGGATTTTTCATGTTTTCGAGGTAAACTTGGTGCTGGTGGCGATATTTTTGGTGTAGTGACGTAACATGCGGAATCAGCTATCTGAGCTACCCATTCAGAAAAGTCTAGAAGGTTTACTTGTCCATTCTTTCTGGAAACTTCTTCTCCCATCTCAATTCAAAGTGTTTGGTATTTTGTACCAGGTCCTTCAGTAAATCGAGATTTTCCAAATGTCGATC
This sequence comes from Listronotus oregonensis, assembly GCA_019359885.1. Taxonomy (NCBI): domain Eukaryota; kingdom Metazoa; phylum Arthropoda; class Insecta; order Coleoptera; family Curculionidae; genus Listronotus; species Listronotus oregonensis. Next base: position 10,451 of record JAHBCN010007356.1, on the reverse strand, counting down.
TAATTTGGGAAAGAAGTTATGGTACTTACAATTGACGTAATTAAACCCGGGAAAAACTTATTAAATTTTCCAACTCGTATTCTCTAATTTGAAGAAAACTTTTTGCCTTATTTATCAAAATATCCAGAATTAAATCAGGGCGCCCAAATCTTTTCTCTAGGGTATGAATTACTTGATTCAAGTTACCAGGGCTCATTAATAAACCTGAAACTGCTTTTTTAGCATCATTTTTTGGACATTTCTGCAATTTGATCAAGCATTCTTCGTTTGTATATTTACAGATGGGGGAAATCTGTCTGAATTGGTGATAAAGGTTGGCCATTCTTCTGGTTTACCATCATAAATGGAAAGTCTTTTCTACCAAATGTCGTCGGTCCGGTGTATTCTCCGCCTGTCTTGGAGTTGCTACAGCTTGAATTGCACTAGCAATCTTGTCACATACTTCTGTAATATCCGTTTTCTATCAACGTTGATTTAGATGTTTCGAGAAAATGTTCCTGATTTTATTGATCCATTTTTTGTGTAACTTTCATCTGAATTTTGTGATAAGACATCAAAATGTTTCTTACAGATCCAGTTTTTACAGCTTTTTGTCGTCGATTTGGCCCGTATTTTTAGCTGTTCCACTTTCTGCTTTAGTTCCAATAATTTTAACGCCTCTTCCTCTTGTTTCTTTCCCGTTCCTCTTGTTTTTTCTCGTTCCTTTTGTTTCCTCTCGTTCAAGTTCTTTTCACAAAACTCCTCTTCAATTTGTTTTTCTTCCTCCGCTTGTAGTGCGATTAGTGTATCTCCATTCAATTTCTGTTTAGATCGTTTTGACTTGGTCGTCTTTGTTTTATTTGTCATTGACTTTGCAGTTTTATTTGTCTTTGAGGTTGCAACACTATTATTTTCATATCATTCTTTTCCCTCTACAGTTTTTGTAAAGTCATTTAAATCATTTGACCTTCCTCAATTTTATTCCCGAACTAATTGAGCCTACCTCTGTATGAAGTTTTCTGCTGGTGTCAGGTTTTAGGGAAAGGTGTACCAAACCGGGCCAACATAATTTTCGTCCAGGGTTCTTGTACGATTTTGTCTTTTTCCGTTTATCTCTGCTGTTTCCAAGCTTGTCTTCCTTGATGGACCAATGAAATTGGGGTCTGGGTTTATTTGTCTGGGTTTAGTCGGTATTTAAAGTCCGGGTTTAAGACAACTTTTTTATTTTCAAAATTCAATTTGACACTGTCTATTCCAACATGACAAAATAACCAAAAAATACAACAAAAGACAAATAACAATAACATTAAAAAGGGGATTCTCAATACTTCATTCACACCTATTATGCCTGAATCCGTTTTAGAAAAACAATGTAATATTCATTTTTATCCATTGTTTGACTAGGCATTACAGGGAATGACTGAATGGTTAGCTCTTGTTAGTCAAATAATTTAATAATTTTATTCGCTTAAATAAGAGCGTATTTTGTTTTTCCTTAGTGCTTAAGCCTATGTACCCTCAGGGCCGAACTTATCTATAGGCGCACGGGGCGACCCGGTCCTTGCAAAAAGGGGCCCCCAAAGGGGCCCCGACCACCGTATGTGGTAAAAAATTAGTTGCAAAAAGTTTAAACGTTTAACGAAAGGTTATACATCTGGGCCAAATATCCAAGAAATAAATTTATAAGTTAATAAGAAGTTCTAACATGGTCCCGCGTTTACCTAGACCGTGATGGTCATCTGAATAGCACACTTGTCCATTTCCGTAATTTTTTAATAAAAAATTTCTTAACAATATAATTTTTTTAACGAAGGATAACATAGGTGCGCTTTACTGAAGTCAAAAATCTCCGCACGACGTTTTTTGGGGTAAAGCCTAAAATTTCTGGAAATAATAACAATAAAATAAAAAACATTTTAGGGAAAAGGTTTTAATTTATTTTTAAATTTGTAGCCCCACGGTCCATCATTTATAAATTTTTATTTGTAAAATAAAACATATTTTACTTTTTAGGTTTTGGTTTTGCACTTGTTAATTTGTTCTGGTCAACAAACCAAGTAAATGCTGTATAAAAAGGATAATCATAGAAAATAATGGCTAAAAAGCGACAAAAAGCAAAAAAAGAAAAAACTCTTTTCACTCCAAAAGTATGTTTTTTTTAAAATCTCGTTAAGCCGTGGAAAGGGGGCTTCCTTCTTTCTGGTTCTAATTGACATAGCCAATTCCAGTCCTGATGAATCAAAAAAAGTTTTGGGAAAATTTACTGGCTTCTTTATAACAAAACCCCAATAATGTAAAACGTCAATCGGGAACCTTGTCATCGTCCCCCCAAATGTTTTTGCAAATAATTACTGGATGGGGGAAAATGTGCCAAATGATAATCGTTAACAGGGAGTGATGAACCCCCTGCATGCTTGGGTGGGACAAATTTTCAAAAAAAAACATCAGGAATATTTTTAAAAAACCCTCTTGCTTAAAATTTTTAAAGGGCGGGTTTTCCCCAATCAGAATCAAGAAAATGAAACTAAGTTTTTAAATGTATTTTTATGGGCAACAAACAATTTCGATAGAGTAAAGGGATTGTTTTTTATTTCCATCAAAAACATTTTTGTATCAAATTTTTTATTCAAATTAATGCCATCGAATCCATTCTGTAAGATTTTGTGTCTGATAGGATTTCTTTCTGAAAACGCAAAATTTATCGGAAAGTGTCTTTAACATTTTTAAAGCTTCCTCTAACGCTGGAAGAAAGACACGTTTAAACCCAAATGAATAAACTTTTTTTTTATTTTTTTTATTAAAAATTTTTTTTATTTATAAATAGGCTATCATATTTTAAATTTAAAGCATTTTAAAAATTAGAGTGAACTGTTTTTTTAAAAAAAAAATAAAAGTAATATAATTTTAATTATTTTGGAAGAATATTATAACTTTTCAATTTTTATAACATGTTATTTTTAAAATTTTTGAATCATTCAATTCTTTAAATTTTTATATCAAATTTCACACATAGGTTAAATTTTGTTTTCCCTTTTTTGTACCCATTTAAAAAAGGGGAAATTTTGATAAAGTTTTTTTGAAATAATATGGATATATATTGGCCCCAAAACGAATTGGGTTTCCCCAATGCCCAGCAGCACTTTAAAACCCGGGGAAGGGGGGCCCATCCTTTTTTTTTTTTTTGATAAGAAAAATAAAAAAAAAAGAAAAATACCCAAAAAAAAAAATCCTTTGAAAACGCGAGATAAAAGATAAAATAAAAATACAATCTAATGGAAATTTAAAATTTTTAATTTTTTTTTATTTTTAATTTAAAAAAAAGTTGATTTTAAGGAAATATATTTTTCTACCTTATAAATGAGAAAAAATTTGTGGGCCTAGCAAGCGAATGATCGAAAGAGAACCTGTTACCTGGTTTCTAAGCGTTTACTCGAAATAATATTTTTCCCTGACAAAAGTAAGAAAAAAAGAAAATATGCTTTTGGGGAAAAATTTGGTTTTTTTAAAAATAATAAATTTTTGACAAAATATTTTAAAAACTAGGTTGGAAACATTAAAAAAATTGTAATTTTGAAATTGCAAAAAAAATTGGAGGAAAAATTTTGAATTAACAGTTTTTTAAAATTTTTGTTGGGGTATCGTTATCACCTTTAACTACGTTAATATTCATATTTTTCACTGTTACTTCATTAAGGAAAAATTGGGTGAATTTCGTGAAATTTTTTTTAAAATTTCCCTCTTTTCTATAGTTCAATATATCCTCCGCCAGAAGAAAACCCAACCTCCCTGCCTTTTGTCCAAAATATCGACATCCGAAACTTTGGGGGAACTGTTTACTTCTTTAAAAAATGGATGTATCTACTGATTTTTCAAGCTTCAAAACTTCTGCAATTTCTTTAGGGACATTTGAAAAAGTTCCAATTTCTTATTTTTACCTCTTTCAAAAGATACAATAAACGTCATCTAGAGCATTCCGGTCTCGCAATATATTTGTAGAAATCTGACATAAGGAACTGACCCCATCTTGGTTTTAAAGTTTCAACTTTTTTTTTAGATACTATTTTCTATAGCCCCTCATTTCTTATTTTTAATCACTTAGCTTCATTCTTATATTTCGTCAACGGCATGCCCAGCCCTCCCAAAAAGGCTTTCTTTATTGCTAAGTAACGATCGGGCGCGTTAAAAAAAACTTATGATTTCTTCTTTTTAAAAATTTTTGACTTTTGTATCATAACCATCGTTTTTCTGGTAATTGTCTCGAGTTGCTCTCCGATTTTCACCAAATTTTGTATGACGGGGTTTTTGGGGTGCTGATTACGAATCTGAAAGCAGACCAGCTTTGTTTTCGAGATCATCATCGTTGAAAATCAAACTAACCTTGTCACTGATATTCTTTTTTGTACTCCGATTTTTGAGATAAAGTGGCACACATTATTTTATAAACACCCTTAAAACCTTATATTTTTATTTATTTACACCTTTTTTTCCATTAAATTGCGAAGCTTCAGTGGAGGTTTGCAATTAAATGGAAAAAGGTGTAAATAGATATAAAAACAAGTTTTTAAAAGGTGCTTTAAAATATTAAAGCAAATTTAAAAATCAAGAATTCTGTGCAAAAAGAAGAAGGAATAGTGTAAATAAGGTTAGTTTGATTTTCAACTTTGATGAATATCTCGAAAACGAAACGTTGCCGAGAAAATATTTTTTTCAGATTCGTAATCAGAGCCCCCCAAAAACCCCCCATATACCAAATTTGGTCAAAATCGAGTGGAGGCAACTTTCGAGACAATTACCGTTTTTCTTTTAATAAAAGCAACTAGTTTCTTGAACCTGTTTATCTTGATTTTGTTTACGGCAATTGTTAACTTGAGCATGGAATATACAGACCAGAGGGTTGGTGGTGATAAAGACTCTCGGATTTTTCGAAAATACGCCAACATCACATTCGTCAATCCGCCCCACATTTTTTGTAGCAAGCCATTCAGAAAACGTGATTTATATGTTTGATGGTACTCTCTTTAGATTTGTCTGGCAGAAGTGAGGCACACGCAAGGTCAGTTGCCTTTTTGATGCCATTTTCATATTCATTTAACATTTTAGCCGGGAATGGATTTATACTAAATTAACAATAATTCAAAATCTGACACGTGCTGATGACAGACAATGTCACCACAAATGTGTTGCTATGGATTAATTTTAATAGAAATTTCAAAATCTCTGATATTTCTATTAAAACATGATGCTAATATTTATCAAATTATGTACATAGAACAGTAGCAGAAAAATATAATACATTACACGATGCGAAAGGCCACAACTAACCACAACTAACCAAAAAGTAAATCCTTCGCATCTTGTAATGTAAATAACATTTATAACCCAGGAAACAAGATGACAAAATATTTAAACCAATAAAAATGTTACGTCCTTATTTCTGTTGTTCCGAGACACCTTTATTTTAAAAACGAATTGTCGTTTTCACCTCTTTTATTAACAAGCAGGTTAACAATGGAAGGCTAAGTAGGGCAATTCTTACTTGTCACTGTCTTCAAATGAACAATACTATTATTGGAAATATAACTAAACTTTGCGAAGATTTCTGTTGCATTTTATAAAAAAGTCAAAAGAATTAAAAGTTTGGAAAAAGCAAGTTTTTTTAATACAGGAATAATTAAAAATGTGCAAAATGGGTACCCCAAGAGCTTTCAGGACCACTTGCAATAATTGCTGGAATGGGGATAAAATAAGGTAAATTACTTAGATTATTAAACTAAATTTAATAAGCCTAACTTCCATTATATAACCTTATAACTATAAACATAGTTTTAAAAATCCCAAACCAAATTTTATTCAAATGTCGGAGGTTTGTAAAATTTTATCCGGTGCCCGCACTGAAAGATAGCACCTCACTAGCTAAGAGTAACTATTTCGTATATTGGGTAAACTACGGCAATTTTCTATTTTAGAGAACTTCGATAGTCCTAACCCTAACTAACCACAATAAGTATTTTCCAATATTCAAAAAAAAAAAACACTGGCAACTACTTCGCATCAGTACTTTAAATATGGTGACGCTATTGAATTTGCTTATTATTTTATGGAACATGTAACTATATGATCTTTTTTATTCAATTTCCATTTTAGCTGTAAGTTACTTATAACTTTCAACAAATTACATATAAGCAAAAATCGTTACCTGTTAAAAAAGCCCAGCGTAAAAAACCCAAAAATAATATACATTTATTTTTTGTGTCAGGATATTACATATTAAATCGCTTGATGGATAATTCGGAAAACATCTTTCATTACAGCATTATTTATAATTTACACTGTTAAATTAAGTGATATATTCTATTTTTTTTTAATATGGTAAAATTGGTGAATTTAATGTATGTTATGTATGTAGTAATATTAGATTCGATTAGGAAAGTCCTTAGCACCGGAATGCAAAAGTAAAAATCCTGTGTATTTCTCATGCTACATTTACACTCTTGCTATATTCTGGCAAGCGCCGACAAAGCTACAAGCCTTTACAAACGCTTACTGTATGTCCTAGCTAAAGCGGTGCGGGCAAAAGCGGGAATCATTCAAAATCAAGCATGAGGAAGTTAATGAGTGTGTCCTAACTAGTACCGACATCGATTTATTGGTGGCCGGGAAATTTCATTCGCCCGTATCGGCCAGCTTAGTTTAATTTTCAAACTTGTTTGTTTTTCTCGCGTAACACGGTGTCTACGATGGAGGTATTAATTTCGGAAGTACAAAAATAGTCATACTGTGGAATAAAAAACATCATCGATATAAAGATAGATTGCTGTCGACGTTTTTTATAAGTCTCGGTATTTTTTAACTTCATTAAACTATTTTCGGGTAATAAAATGGAACGTACCGGAATCAAAGCTATTGTCTGACAACTTGATATTTTTCTTGAACGTAGTTCGCATTGCCTACGCCTGTCTTAATGATTTGATTCATTGCGTTTTTCCTGCAATCTCCTACAGGTGGTGCGGGTATCGCCGCAACGCACGAATCGCATTTAGCTAGGACATACTGTTAGATGCCGTTTACACGCTTGCAAGTGCGTCAGTGAGTTCCAAGCGCTGTCCAGTGGTGCAGCGTAGCGGGGCGAAGGGGTGTCGCCCCGGGCGGTAAAATTTTCACAGTAACACAAAATCTATTTTAAACATGTTCTATAGTTTTGTGGGAGATCCATGTTTTAGTTTGTTTTATTTGGCACGCTTTACTTTTTGGAAAATGGGACCCTCTTGCCCGGGTCCCTGGGTATACGGGTTGACCCCTGCTGACTTGCCACCGAAACTGATTAATATTTGTACTTCTCAGTTTTGGGTTTTCTTGTTTTTTGTTGCAGGCGATCTGCAAGTTCATAGGGGTCAATAGGGCTTGACAGGGTCAGGTCCAGGCTCCTGGACCCGGACCAAGAGGGTTCCATTTTCCAAAAAGCAAAAAGGCGAGTAACCCAAATAAACAAACTAAAATATATTTCCTTTATATAATAATAAACAACTATAAATTCGGACCGATTAAAAAGAGTAATGAATTTTGCATTACTTATTCTATGACGAATATTTTGACGGAAATTAGAGATGCTAACTTGTTTTGTGAAAATGAGTTGAGACGAAAGCTGTTTCTTCTTCGATAGATAGAATTATTGTAGAAATTCATGAGCGTTTTCATCATTACAGAAATTGACCGGCAAGAGTTTTGTTTATCTAACGCCGACTATAATATTAGATCCAGACAGCACTAAATGTAATCAGACTACGCATCTACAAAATTGACGAGCAGATTTCAAGCTGGAACAACTTTGACTGCGGACTTTCGTTGCTGCTACAGGCAACGAAAATAAATTAATTAATGCAGACTTACTTGAATTATTCAGGTTTATTGTAAAATCGGAGCTGAAAGACACTCTCAGCAATATTTTAATTATACTGCGAATATTTTACAGTTGCCGTAGGCAATACACCGTTTGAGAAATTGAAATTAATAAACAAATATTTATAAGCCGAGTGATGATCGTTTTGCAATTAGCAATGACTTAGCAGCACGAACGGTTTAGAATGTTTAACAAAACGTCATTGTCACTGGGGTTATTCAATGATTTTAGTAGACAACCTGTCAAAATCTGACATTTTGTTAAACATTCTAAACCAAGTTGTTAACTTTCATCAATTGCTAAGTCCATTGCTAAATTTAACAACGCGATCATCACTCGGCCGTTAGACTAACAAATTTGGTACTATAGGTATCAATGGTTGAAGTAAGAATTTTTGTATTAATAAACGTAATTGTAAAACAAATAAACTTTATTCAAAAATCTAACATGTATAATGCAAAATAATGATGGCTGTTCTTGCCGAAAAGTATCTAGAATTAATGTATATAATGTATAGTATGCTTAAATTGAATACCTAATTAAGAGGGCGGCAAAATGTCTTCCGCCCCGGGCAGGCCGAAGTACCCACGCTACGCCACTGCGCTTGCCGCAAACTTTTTTAATTTGCGTTCAAACCGACACCTGCCCGATCGACGGCAAGCTCTTCGCAAGCTCACGTGCCAAGCCAAACACCCCGTTCGTCGCTTGCGTTTTGTGGAGCATTGTCGCGACTTGCCAAGGGTAAACGTAGCAACATAGTGACTTTAATCACATCATATTATATTATAACAGGTAGGGACTGGTCCCACTCGATTATGTACCGTCGTCCCTAAAAAAGGAAAAAAATGTGAGTTGTTTAATGTGTGATAAAAAGGCCCAATCTGAAATAATATAAATTCTAGCGGCTGTCAAAAGAACAGTACCTACTGACATTTAGGTATCTCAGACTATTATGTCTCTTGGTTTATTTTTTCTTTGGTCTATTTGACGAGACTATTTTGTCCAAGGGCTGTTTTGTCGGATCTATATGGTCAGAATTATTTTTTTCCTGGACTATTTTGATGGGTTACCTCCAAAAATATTTTCCTTAAGCTGTGTTTACCTCAATTTTTTTAAATTGCCCAAAAAGATTAACAAATGTATTTTTTGTACACGCACTGAAGAGCACTCTTTCGTTTTTTAAAATTAAAAGATCAATTCAATTTGATGAAAATGCCAAGCACAGTTTGTTTTTTTTGGTCGCGACAGAATAACTTTTTAAAAATTATTTAAAAAAAGAAATTTTCCTTCCCAGCAAAAAAATAAATATTTAATGTAAGGGGAAAAATTTATTTAAAAAATTTTTTGTCGTTTTTTAGTTTATAAAAAGTTTTATAATTAAGGAGATGGAATAATACCCCAACACTACTGAATTTTCCTCATGATCTAGTTAAAATAAGTTCCCACTTTAATTTATTTTCAAAAAAATTAGTTAAATAAGTTTTGCCTTAATAATCTTGCAGATTTGCGGTTAACCATTTGAAGAGTTATTTAATGCAATTTTCTTTTAAAGCCAATGGACAATGGACACATGCTTAAAATTCACAGTCAACCGAAACGAACAATATTTGTTGTAGTTTTTCTGTAATCAAGTTCCCTTTTTTAACTAAGAAAAATTTGGAATACATCGATTAGTAATTTTCGGTTATAGATGTCCCAAAAAAGAAAATAGTGAAGCCGCAAAAAAACCTATAAAAAACCCATATAATTTCCTTAAGCATTTTTTTCGTAAGTTTTTGTTTATAGTATATAAATAAATTTTTGTGTATAACATTTTAGTTCAGTATCTAATTTTTTTCTGTTAATATTGGGGCAATTAGAGAAGCCTTTGTAAGTAATACAGTAAAAAAAATTTCCTTTAAAGTCATAAGATTTTTTCCGGTGACTATTTGTATATACTATGTGTATTTGTAAAAGCATTTTTTAAATTAATTATGCTTTTTGGGGGCCTAAATATGATAAATTACGAAGTGCCATAAATTTTTTGGGGTTTCCCTTTTAAAAAAAGGGGGTTAATTTGTCATTGTTTATTAAAATTCTAAATTTTTTAAAACCCAGGGAAATTTTTTGCAAAAAAATTTTGTCGAAAGCTTTTTTGTAGAGAATGTATAATAGGCCCTAGATCAATGAGTTTTTTTGAATAAGATATAATTTTTTTCCCCACAGTAGCAAAACCATTTTTCTAATTCAAGCATTAGTTATATTTGTTAAATTTTTTTACAGAAATAAGGATATATTTTGGATTTTAAAGCTTTTAGTATCAGCATTTATTTATTGTATCTTAAAGCTTGTTTAAAATGGTTAAAATTATTTATTTCATTAATGATTGCGAAATTAAATTATTTGGGAAAATTTGCCTTGTAAAATTTTATTTTACTGCAGTGGTATCAGTTATGTTATTACAGCTGACAAATAATCATTGGGAGTTTTTATATCAACAATATTTTCGCATAAATTAAAATAGTAGTTACAATTCAAAATTGGGCCGGGTATTAGGACTTTTAATTAATCAAAGGGGGAAATTTTTTCTGCAGAC
>JAHBCN010007355.1:0-43498 GCA_019359885.1 Listronotus oregonensis | reverse complement strand
TTTTCCCCTAAAAAAAAACGTATGGCATAATTAGATTTTAAAGAGGAGGGTAAATTAAGATAAATCCCAATTTTTTATGCAAATCTATGCATTCTGAAAAATTGCCAGGTTTTGCACCTTTTTCAGCTTAGTTTTCTAGACTACATCGCTATGAAATATTAAGATAATGCATGTTGTTAGAACTAAACTAAACAATTTACGTTATTTATAATTATATGTACTTTTTATATGGATTTTTTAAACAAAAAACGTACTTAAAATGTTTATTGTTTTTATCTTTTGTTAATCGGGAATATTTTTGGTACTACTGATCTTTTGTCCTCTCATTGATTTATAACTGACCGCTTATTATGTGGTAAAGCACCGCTTTAACTTTTAACTGCTTCTAGAGGCGTGTAGTTAAATACTCTACGATATTTTAATATTTTATCCTACAAGGCAGATGGATACCCCGAAGTGTGTCAGGAGGTGTTGCTGTGTGATCTTTACTCTGTTATTAGACGCAAACTTTTGTTTTTGTTTTTGCGTTGTTATAAATCTGAAAGTTTTGTGAAGTACCCTGCTACTACCAATATAGCGTTAGAATACCAATGCTTTAACAAAAGTAAATTAAGACGGCTCCCAAGGAAGAAGAAGAAAAAAAATTAAATTACTTGTTTTAGTAAAAGTCCAAAAATATTTTTATTTTATTTGATTTAAGGTAATTATCAAACACTTCTTATGTCATGCTTAAAGAATATAGTTTTATTTTAAAATATGAAACCATACTTAGCAGTTAGTTATTACGGCCAGGGTTTGATGAATTACAATATACAGGGTGTAAATAAATAAGTGCGAAAAAATTCAGGGGGTGATTCTGGGGTTTAAATTTTAAAAAAAAACTTTGAATGTATGTCCTTAAAGTCTTAACTTTTGAGATAGACAGTAGTAAAAATATTTAAGATAAACATATATTTTTTATAATATTTGTGACCCCCTCTTTTTGCCAAAAATGTTGTATTTTACTTAACCTGTATCTATAACAATTATCTGCTGACGGTTGTTAGTTAGTTGTCTGTCTGTTCTTGCCTCTTTTAAAGTAAATACTTTTTTTGCAATTTTGATCAATTTTATTAAAATGGCAAATTATTCGAATGCAGAAATACCGACATGCATTTTGTTTATGGTCTTGCTAGCATTGCAGGCATCTAAAATGTATGCCGAAATGTACCCTCAACGAATGGCACTTTATCATACATTGTTTGCACGCCTTTATCAAAGACTACGAGAGACTGGAACTTTGTAAAAAAGCAAAAATGATTGTCATCGCCAACGCGATATTTGAACTCCAGTGTTGGAAGAAGCAGTTCTTAATTTAATTGATAATCAACCGGAAACCACTACAAGAAAAATTGTTCTGCAGCTACATGTCGATTACTTGACGGTATAGGCTATTTCAAAGGATCGGTTATTATATCCACATCACATACAACGAGTCCAGGCTCTATTACCACAGGATTTTCCTAGGCGTCTTAAATTTTCAAAGCTAATTTTTCCAGACATCAGGATATCATTAACTACCACAATAACCACATCATAAGCTCATCATCAACAAACATTTTCTTTTGATTGTATGGATTGGAATCCTTGGAGACCACCTCATTGGCCCACACTTTTTAGCAAAAAGATTGAATGGGGAAACATACATTTATTTTCTCTAAGACATACTTTCAGCACTTCTTAAGGCAGTACCCCTAGATGTTAGAAGAGCAATGTGGTTTATGCACGATGGGGCTCCTGTCCATTTTAGTTTATTAGCGCGTCGTTATTTAGACGGAACATATCCAAATCGTTGGATAGGCGGAGGTGGTCCTCAGTTTTGGCCACCTCGGTTACAAGATATGAATCCGCTAGATATTGATGACCTGAAAATCAAATTATTAATCCATGATACAAAATAAAAATTAGAGTCACATTTGAACAAAAACATTTAAACAAACAGTGGTTTTTTTTTTTTTTAATCGAATACGCAACTTAGAAAAGAAAGTAAAAAAGATCAAATTTGCTCTCTCAAAATAAATGAAAATTCAAAAAAAATATTTTCAGAGAAAACAGTGGCGGACCATATTTTTCTACAAAAATATTTAGTTTAAACCCCTCGCGAACGCCACTGGTACAAATAAAAAAAATAGATGAACATTTAAAAAGGCCTTCTGATGCATAAAAAATGCATATCAAATTTAATTAAGATACAGGGATATCACAGATATTATAAAAAAACATATGTAATTCTTAAATCTTTACCACCCTGTAGGTACCTCAAAAGTTAGGACTTTTAGAAAATACGTTCATATAAAGTTTTTTCTCAAAATGAACTTAGGAATCACCCCTGAATTTATTTGCACTTAATTATTTACACCCTGTATAACCTAATACTGATTTGGAATTAAAGGTGTCGAAAGTTTTATTGTTTATAAAAGTGCATAATAAACATTTATCAGAAGTTTTATTAAGAATCAAAGGATATACAGGGTAAAAAAGAAAAATGAAAACTGCTTAGAAGTAAAGTACCCTTATCTCAAAAAATTTAACAAAATGGTAAATAGGAAAGTTGTTTAGAATCAAAGTATGCTTAAATAACAGTCATAGCCTTTCATTCAAATATTTTTATATATTTTTGAAAATTTTTTACTTCCCCTGTATAATACATATTTGAAAAGTAGCCACAACCAAATACTTTTAAGTAACTTTTATGAAATGAACGCATAATTGTAAAATTTAACTGAATTCATATTTTTTTTAGCTAACTTCCAACTTTGGGTTTGTTGCAACAGCATTTAACAAAACTTCAAACTTTTACAAATATTTTTTTTAAAAGTCAAATATTTTAGAAATGATAAGGTCTATATAGAAAAGCTTTTTGAACAAATTTTTTTTTAATGTTTAGGAGAGTATAGAACAGCTGTTTAGTACTACAATTTAATTCGTTAACTAAAACTTTTTTATAGGACATTATTATGGGAAAAATATTTGCCTTGTTAAGAAGATTATTTGTGAACTTTTAGAATTTTTTCAATATCGTTGCAACAAGCTTGAAGTAGGTAATTAGCTAAAAATAAAATTCTGTTAAATTTTACAACTACGCGTTAATTAAAAAAAAAAAAAATTTAAAAGTGATTAGTTGGCTACTTTAATAAAGTGTTGAATCAGAATAATCAAAGTATGCATAATACAGAGATAAATGCAAATTTTTTTGAAAAAAAAATTAAAAAAGAAGGCCTTGACTTTTATGTTTAGGCACAGCTTTTATTTTAAACACTTTTTTTTTTTTTAATATTTTTTTATTATTAAATAAGCGCACTTTACTTCTAAGCCTTTTTAAATTTTTCGACTAACTATTCAAATTGAGGGAAATGTTTTTACAAAAAATTTTGGTTTCGCCGTTTAAATTTTTCAAAAAGTTATGCATACAGGGTGTATCAAAAGTCCGTAAAAGGATAAAATTCATTTTTTAAATGATCCCCCCTGTTTTTGGTTTATTTTTAATTCTGCTAAATTTTAGATATTTTTTTTTAGCATATCATATCCCTATTTTCAATTGTTTTCGAAATATTTGCGTTTAAATACAAATTCGAAAAGGGAAAAAAAATGTGCTTATTTTTTAACCCGTTTAACGTTTCTATGGTTTCAGGGGTTTTTTTTTTTTTAGTGACATAACACTAAATAGACATATGTCACTCTAAAAAAAACCCCGAAACCATAGAAACTTTTAAAATTTAAAAATGCGGTTTTTTTTTCCCCAAATTTGTATTTAAATTAAATATCTCGTAAAAAATTAATTAGGAAATTATATGCCAGACAAAAAATTATAGAATTTATGTAAAAAACAAAAGTAAAAAAATATAGGGATTAATTTAAAAAAAAAACTTTGTCCCTTAACGGACTAATTTAAAACCCCCGTATACATACCTTCTTTACAAAATATAGACCAGCAGAAAAAAAAAAAAAAGTTTAAAAATTTTTCCCCAATTTAAAGTTAAAGCAATAAACGGGGTTTCTCCTTAGACTTACCCTGTATATATAAATATATATATATATATATATATATATATATATATATATATATATATATATATATATATATATATATATATATATATATATATATATATATATATATATATATATATATGTACATTTATTTATTTATTTTTTTTAATTAAAATGGTAACATTATATTATTGATCATGAAAATAGCAGGATTTTAAAAAAAAACCTAAGGTAAAAATATGGTAACTAAAAGAACTACTTTCTACAGCCGCCATGGTGGCAATGTGTAGTGCAAAAACATCTCCCCCAATTTCTTTTTCGAGTTATTTATATGCGAGTGCACTGATACATTTTTTCTTTAGTGACACCATACATAAATACAGGGTTCGTCAAAATAAATATTATAATTAAAATATTTAGAAATAAAAGCATCGTAAGGGTTTTTAGATATCTTTTAATTTATTATAATCACTTTTACAGAATATAGCTTTTACAGTTTTTTTTCCACATATGTAAAAAAATTGATATAGAAGCGTGTCTTAAATAAACACAATAGTAATAAATTTTTTTTAAAATAAACTGTAGCATATAATATTTAGAATCTTAAGTAAAAATTTTAAGACAACAGTATTGTAATTAAATAGATTTAACTCATTTTACATATTTTGTTGCATAATGAATCTTATTACCGCGCTGGGCGGATGAACCATAGCGCGTTCATTACCGCACTAGTGCTGTAAATGCTTATTACACAACGCACTTTAACAAAACCAGTATTTTTAGACATTTTTTTTTTTATTATTATTATACAATGCAGTTTATATTTTAAAATTAATTATTATAAATATTAAAAGTTAAAACTAAAGAGGAACCCCAGGCATATTCTAAATCGTAAAACTTGTTGGGTTGATGCGGGGGAACCGGAATCGGCATTAGCTCTGCACCCCCGGGGGCGCCTACAGGAACTGTAGCCGATTAAAATTCCGCCCCAAAATTTTTTGCAATTTTTTTTTGTTCTCCTTGAAGGTATCAATATAACCTTCAGCCACGCTGTTGCTTCTCCATAAACCATGGCGTTTGACAGTCAATAAGTCTGCTTCAGAATCTGCCAACGGGGCCGGTATATAATTTTTTTTCAAATTAAAAAGGTAGCTTAGCTTACGGATGCTGCCAAACGTATTGATACCAACGGGCTGCCATATGGAAATGTCTTTTTTTTTAACCTACAAAAAATGTCGTGTGATCCGTGAGGTTGGACACAGCGATTTGTATTTTCGGATAATCTGAACCATGTCGATCCTTAAAATCCTTCAGATGTCACGAAAAATTATTTGGAAATTTTTTTTTCTTGTGTTTGAAATTTCAATAGGAAAAACGTTCCCTTCACCTTTGACTTTTTTGCATAAAATTGGGTCACTTTTTTTTTCTGCAACCCCAGAAATGCCAATGATTAGACAACCTGTAACAAAGGAAAATAAACTTAAGTATAGTACCTAAAAGTCACTTAATTTAAACTTGTTTTTTTTGTATATTTTTTTTAAAATATAAAAACTTCAGATTCTTACCTTAATAAGCAAAAATTTCCCATCATCGGCTGTGGCAAGGAACTGGGCAATGTCTTTTTGACAATGTCTTGCTTTACTTCGGCTTATATCTTTCGCTTTTTTTTTTTGGATACTTGTAACTGTGCGAACTTGCTTATGCCAAATTGTTTTTTGGTGGGCCTTGAGCATTGAGTTAAAACCATGGCTGGCAATGTTTTTAATCTTTAAAAAAGACAATTTTTTTTAAAAAAAAAATTCAAACATCAGTTTAATTTTTTTTCAAGTTTTTTATTTTTTTTTGCAGAACAGTAAAGAGACCCCTTTGGCCCCTTTATGTCGGGGGAAGGGAATAATCAAAGTTCCCCTACTTATTTCTGGTGTAAATGACTAATTTTAGTGAAATATAGCCAATGCAAAATTTTCGCGTCAAGTAATTTGTTTATCAAACATCACACATCACACAAACGGCCTTGTCGACATAGCAATTGAATGACAAACTAGTTTGATTTTTTTAAACCCAAAACAGGTAGAGGTACAGGTACATGTATACCTTTTGTGACTGCATGACGTAAACAAATTGAAAATTTAAAAAATCATGTTTTTACTAATATCTGCGGTCGTAAATATTTTTTTTTATATTATTCGTGCGGTATCAGTTCATAACAACACTCGAGTGATTACCCCGGTGTACAACTTCTCATTCCGCACTTGTATGACTATTAAAGTTCAGAGACTAGTAAAAACGTCCTTAGCAAACTAACTGTTAAAATTTATAATTTTTGATTTAATAAACATAGAAAATCTTTTCTGTAAAAACAATATTCATTTAGATCACCCTAGGATAGGTATTATAAACCAGTTAATAATGCATACTTGAGTTTTAAAAAATAATTAAATCTATCAACAACACTAATTAAAGATATTTAGAATTACCGAAACTAATCTGAAATGTTTACAAATCACAGTTTGAGTTCTTTAATATAAATGGCTTAAAATCTCTGTTTTGATATAATTTTATTCGAGAAGATCGTTTTTTGAGACACCCCACCTAGTCTTGTGGCGCCGGGTACATTTTCGGAAGGTTCTAAGGCTAACAAAAGTGGTAAAAGGAATGTTTGCTGACTAGTTAAATAAAGGATTGTATACAATTTTTGCAGTATACACAAAAGACCTAAAAATGTAGCCGATTTTGGTAAATAATTTTATTTGTCTAGTATATAAATAAGAATGAATTTAAGGTATTTAAAAAAGTAATACAATAGAATAAGTGGAGAGAGTAACTGTTGGTTTTAAAAAGTTTTTTTTTAATAAAAAAAATGAAAGTATTTACCTTTTTTTTGCCCAAACTGTTTATTTATTTTTACAATACGAAGTGTTGAGGGTTGATAAATAACATTTTTAGGCGACTGTCACAAAAAAAAATATTTTACTTTTTGGCCGCATTTACTTTACGGCCGCTTTTTCTTTACGAAGGTAGCCTGGATGGCTAGGATAGAGTGCGTTGCTAAACAGTTTATTAATTATCTGTCAGTGTCAAATTTACAGTAATAATTATAATGAATAAAAATTTGGTAAAATTTTACTGTACGGACACCACGCCGCTTTTCATAAATTTTTGCACACAGGGTTTTTTTGGAGCGCTGATCACGAATCTAAAATTAGTTTTTTCCGGCAACCTCCAATTTTTGAGTTAAGAGGCCTTTAAGTGGACTAACCTGAAAATGAACATTTTTCCAAAATTCCTCATTCTGCTGAAGCAAGATGGAACATACACTTATTGGGCACTTATATATTAAACGAATACACTATAATTTACAAAAGTTTATTGCTTATTTTTAGAAAAAAACACCTTAAATAAATCCAGTTTTTTATATCTTGACGACTTAATTATAAATCAGGCAACCAGTTATACATCATATATCTTCTTATAACGTACAGAAAAGTGGATTTATTTGAGATATTTTTTACCTAAAATAGACAATAAATTATTGTAAATTTTGTAGTATTTGTTTAATATGTTTAATGTATAAATGCCTAATCAGTGTATGTTCCCATTTGTTGGTAATCAGTTTAAAGAGGGGATAATTTTGAGGTTAGTTTACTTGGAGGCCTTATAACTTAAAAACCAAAGGTTGCCGGAAAAAACTAATTTTAGATTCGTGATCAGCGCCCCAAAAAACCCCTGTATGCAAAAATTCATGAAAATCGGCGTGGTGTCCGTAAAGTAAAATTTTACCAAAAATGTATATTAAAAATTACCCAAAATGAGTAATACAGACAGTGATAATCCAGCTGAAATCTATGAAGCCAGAAAAGCAGCGACTTTAAATTTTCTACCAGAAAAATCTCAGCAGATCTACTGCATTTACGCTACACCTTTAGTGTAGTAAAATTTGGAAGAAAAGTCGCTTAGTTATCGAGAAAAAAAAAACCGGCGTAGAACCAAACCAGACTTAGTGGGATTCTTTAATAAGGTAATCGTGTACACGAAATCACTTTTTACGACATTTTTTAGTATCGAGAGTTTTTTATTTCGAAAAAAATCCAAAAAAATCGGTTTTCAATAAAACACGTATTTTAACTTTCTCCACTGCTCTATCTTTAATAATATTCATGCTATCAAGTTAATTTTTTTTTAGATTAAAGTAGACACAATAGCGCTTCAAACAACGTCCCACTTGAAGCTGATATTTTTTTGTTAAATTTTAAAATAGTACGAAACTCAAAATTGTTTCTTTTTAGTAGCGTAATTTTAGGCAATCGAGAAAAAGTTTATTATTGAAAATTTATACATACATGCTGCGTACAAATTGTAGCTAATGTTTAAAAAAAGTTTTTAAAACAAAAATTTTTTAGATTCCTTTATAGTATTGAGTCAGGGTAATATTTTTTTTAACGGCCAAAGTCATATTTTTTGCGCGCTTGGGCTTAGCGAGCCGGCCGACTACAAAGATCTTACAGGTCCGGTGGAAGTGTAGTAGGTACTTAAAGTTGTATCAACAGGTTTAAACGCAGATCTAAGGGCTGCTTAAGTTGTTTAGAAAAAGAAAAATTTTAAATATCCAAAAAACAGGTGGGTAGATTTTTAAACCCATATAAAAATATCAATCATTGTTATTAATTACCCACCTAATAAGTAGGTTTATTCAACTTTTATTGGTTGCTGGTAAAGAAAACCACCCACGGGTTCGTTATTTTTTTGATTATACATTCAAAACTTCATTATTTTTTAAACATTTTTAGCAACAAAAAATTGCGGATGCTTTGTGTCTTTTAATTAAATTTGAGAAATATAGTACATACATTAAATATAAACTAGGGCTTCGTTAAAGGTCTTTTTTAAACAGGAATATATAATTCTTTTTATGAGATGATACGAAGCTATTCATTGACATGTCTGAATGCTGCTTGAATAAGCAATGTTGCCAGACTTTTTGTAATAATTTGTTATTATTGAAGGTTGTTTTTTATATAAAAAACTAACCAGAACTAACAAACAACAACTTTCAAACTATGATCTAGTTCTGGTTAGTTCCGGTTAGGTTTTCCCTCGTTAAATTGTAATTTTTTTATTATAAATGCGCCGTTCTGTCGGTCATGATTAGTGCTGGTTAGTTAAAGCGGCTTTTTATTTTCACTAATTATATTTGTAACTGGCTTGAAATTCAAATATTTTTGATTTACTGAAAATTATCCTTATGGTAACGGCAAAGTTTTTTATTATAAATTAATAATATTTGAAGCGATGCATGAATTTATTACATGTAAATCGTAAATAGTTAAAATAAAATGTCAAATAATGACCAATTTTTAGAATTTTTATTGCGCTTTTCTTGGTGTAAACTACATCATCCGCATTTCCAGGCCCTTAAATAATAATACCTAAAGAATATTTTACTTTGGAAAATTTAAAAAATCGTCCAATTCCGTGGGTGATTTTTTTTTACAGACCCAAAAATGTAATATGTAAGTAGTTATTTAGGCGCTTCATTAGTAGCATTTTACGTAAATTTAATCCATTTCTGCCTTAAAATCTTTAATAATGATATTGCAGGAACGAAATTTACACTCCTTACAACATTTTAGTTCTTCTTTCACAAAAGTACATCATTGGAAATTCAATTTCGGATTGACATAAAGCCATTGCACTACGTCTTATGGCAGCAGCTCTTAATAAAGTTTAAATTTTGGACATTTCTTTGGGAAGTAAAAGATCTATCTGAACATCACTACCAATACTCGCAGAAAAGGTAGATATTGTCGAACTATTTTCGTGTAGGTTCGGAAACCGTTTTCCTTATTTTTGTGCGTCAAAATGTTTCTTTCAGAGATGTAGTGGCTGTAACATAATTTATGATATTACTCATCAAACGCAAATAAATCTTTATAGCCACGTAATTTAGATATCACATTAATGTCGTTCCTGTTCCTGGCAGCTTTATTACTTTTTTGATAGGTAGCTTTCCTACTACCTAAAAAATTCAGTACTATGTAAAAAAATAAATACCCTAAACAGGATTTATAAGGATAAAATTGAAATTCGTATTTTACAAGAAAAGTACAAA
The DNA here is from genome assembly GCA_019359885.1 of Listronotus oregonensis. Classification (NCBI taxonomy): domain Eukaryota; kingdom Metazoa; phylum Arthropoda; class Insecta; order Coleoptera; family Curculionidae; genus Listronotus; species Listronotus oregonensis. Next base: position 33,360 of record JAHBCN010007355.1, on the reverse strand, counting down.
ATATAAACTAATATAAAGGAACTGCAACTATAGTATATGAAGGTACAAAATAATATTTAAATTACTTGTTTAAACAGATTTTTTATATAACTTTTCTTCTTTTATTTTTACTATTGCTGCAAAAAAACACATTTTTCTAATATTAAAACTATCGCATTTAAGTTTAGTGTCACAATAAAATTTGAAGGACCGGCGCGGCGCCACTGTCTGATTGCAAATTATGATAATAGTTTTGAGAATCTGTGTAAGTTTTACGACAGTCTTCATGATATTTTATTTTAATTTCGCCATTTAAAATATCATCTTTTTGACAGATTTTTTTTTGCTAGATTGTCCTGTCTTTTTTTACAGCACTTAATAGTAATGATAACAACCCTGGTATTCTAGGTCAGCGTTTCTCAACCTTTTTTGGCCCACGGACCAAAATATAGTTATTATTGTTTTTTTTTAATAAGTAATTTTTTTTTTCGCGGATCGAAAATTGTCCGCGGACTAAAGTAAAATTTCTCCGCGGACCACTTGTGCCATGGTGGTCGCCCGACCAGCGGTTGAGAATAGCTGTTATTGGTCTTTTTTAAAACAGATTTGTATCCATCATACACAGTTTTCTTACAAATAATTCGCTTCATTGTTTTAAAATTTTAAATACATACAACACACTCTAAATTTCGACAACCACCACTACTAATGTATTACTTAACTACGCACGCTATCCGCATGCGGGATTTATTGGGTCCCGATAATACTTTTTTACGTCTGAAAAAAAAAATCGCTGTTGCCAAACGATACGCTCTAGGAAAAAATTTTTTTTTTAAAAACTTTTGTTATTATTTGGCTATATTTTCTTCGCTGCATGTATGAAAATATTTTCAAAATAAAAAGTTTATCGATTGGTGAAAATTTCAATACCAAAAATATTTATTTTTAGTTTATATAACTTTTTAGAGGAATGAAAGTGCGAATTGTGCCCAGACTGTTTATAAGATTAAGCGCTACAGTGTGGGCTTTAATTTGACACAAAAAAAATTTCGGTATCTTTGATAGTTTTAAAGTTATGGCGGTGGAAACAAAAAAAAATCAATTTTTTTACAAGTTAAAAAAAATCAATTTTTATTAATTTAAAAAGTTCGAGACCACAAAAAAATGTCGTAAAATACGATTTCATGTGCCCGGTGACATACTCAAAGAAACCTAACAGGTTTGATCTGGTTCTACGCCAAAAAAAAAAACGACACGATAGACTTACGGAATCGCTCCACCACTTAGGGGCCGGGCGAAAGGACGCGAAGACGGTGGGCAAAGACTAACAAACTCCCACTAACATAATTTTTGTATAGTCGCATTAAAAATATTATATTTTACTTAGGTTCTTCCAAATTCTGTGTATCGATGCGATGTTGTTTCCGATTGCAAGCCTACAGGAGATGACGTTTTTCGGTAACTATTTTTCACTTAAATGACATAAATTATATACCATTTTAAAGGTAAGGAAATAATCTATGCCTCTGCTGTAACGGATTTTCGAAATATAGGTCGAGTTAAAAAAAACAGTATCTAAACATAACCGATTTTAGGGTGACTTTCACTCAAGAAAATATGAAAAACTAAATCCAAATTTAAAAAACCCATTACAGCAGAAGCCTAGATTTAAGTGTTGGCTTTCATATAAATTTTGAAAATTATCGATAACTTATACCGTTTTTGAGAAAAACATTATTCCCCGAACCCCAAATTGGATCAAATTTTCGCGGCGCGAATGAACTCTTAAAACAATATGAAATTTTTATGGGATGGTGCAATATACATAAGGCTAAAAATTAAAAAGAAGAGGTATTTCTTGCATTTTTTTCTGAACAGGCAAAATTTAGAAAATCGTCTACATTATGGTTTACCTACTCAGTGTTAAAATCTACAAATATGGTTAAAAATAACATTGACATGGAAAAGTTTTGAAAATTGATTGCATTTTTAAAAACACGCAGTACAGGATACCAGGCGAAAAAGTCCGCAATTTTTGGAAGAAATCATGTTAATAAGTTTCCAACAGAAGAGCCAGATGAGAACTATTTAATGTGGAAGGTAAGACATTAAAATAATTTCAAAGTTAATTTATTTTATAATACTTATACTGTGTTTATTTATACGTGTGTTTTTTAATTGGATTGGCTGGTGCCTGTAGACGAGACGAACTCAGACAACTATCTATAAACGATATACAGGAAAAAGTAACCGTGGTAATAATCACACTTCCTAAAACAAAAACTGATAACAAACGAGTATTTACAATAACTAATAAACTCATTGAAAATCTGAGTCCCCTACAGCTAATTCGAAAATACTCAAATTTACGACCTCTCAATCTACGTGTTTTATTAATTATTGAAATGGAAAATGCTCGTCACAAGTTGTCGGTGTACATACTTTTGGAAAAATACCATCCCTTATTGCATAGTATCTACAGTTGCCAAATGTTAATAGATGTATAGGTCACGCTTTTAGAAGAAGTTCATCTTTTCTTTTGGTTGAAACATGAGCTGACATTTTAATCTTAAAAGGCCACGGAGGTTGAAAGTCTAATTCAGTAGCGGAAGGCTATATTAAAGATTCCATTTAAAAGATTTTTTTTAAGAAATATAGCTTTAAATTTTTAAGTAATGAAGACAAAATAATAATTGGCATTGCTGGTACTTAGTTCTTAAAAAAAATCGGCCCAGAGAACACTTTTGGTGTCCGAAAAGACGGTGACCATTTATTACTTTACCGACTAAAGCCACAAATGTTTCTTTTTTTTACGTTTTTTGAGGAATTTATTCGACGCTACTCTGAACGTCACCTTTTTGATTCTGGCGTAAAATGGTTTTATCGCAAATGAATAAGAAGACTAAAAATGCATCACATTATTCTTGGTATTGCATAAAAAACTTAGTAGAAACTTTAACACTTCGCCCATTTAGCGCAAGCGTTTCGGTAATGCTGATGGGAAATAAGAATTTTCTCGATGCTAGAGACATTAACCTGCACTGTTTATACCATTTCAATGACTTTTTCATATTGGCAAGATTAAGTTAGTTTATCAGGTAATGGTTTGTGTAGTCGAAGTTTTCGGATGGCCTTCATCTTACCCCTACTAGAAAAACACCTGGTTTTTAATAAGGTGGATTGCGCTTATTGTCTACTGTCTTCGCAAAATATCGCTTGGTTTGGCAGCCTTACTCACAAGAAATCTAACTATTATGCGTTGCGAAACGAAAACATGATATGCCTGACCTGTCATTTTGGTAATTACTAAATAAAACATCTGAAAAGAGATACATTAAAATAATTTATAATTGGTTTTTACCCCTAATGAAATTGCTAGTTAGGATCAAAACGTTTTGACAAAAAAAGTTTCTACGCCACCCTGTAAAAATTAATTTCCAAAAAATATCCCTTTTAAGGCATACAATTTTTTTTGGGTTTTTGATTAGTGGTGTAACATTTTTAATTTATTTGGCAAAGACACAAACGCTAAACTAAGCATTAGTATGTTAGAAAATACAGGTCAAATACCACACGTTAATTTACTAAAATGTCATATAGGTAGGTAATATTAGGAGTATCTAGTCAGTTAGATAGCTGTTTTTTTTTTATTTTTAATGTATTTTATTGAACAAAAGGTGTTACTAAGAAGGTAGATTTACAGTGAGTTCATTTCTTGTAGGGCACTACTGTACTAATAGTTATTAAAGAAAACTAAGTAAAATTATGGAAATTTTAGCTTCCTGGTCATTTAAAAGTGAGCATAACTTTATCCTCATTAATAAAAAATTGTAAAAAATTAATTTAAAAAATGATCCTCATAATTAGCAGTAAAAACAATGCAGGATTTTTATTACTGGATAATTACTTTAAAATTAAAGTTAAAAACACTTTTGTTTTAGTTTATGTAAACTATTTATGCATAGCTATTTTTTTCGTCAAGTTTGATTACAAATCTTTTTTGTGTAGCATCCCTCATAAGTACCTGCTCCTGACTAACAACCTACAAAAATATTTATCATATTATTTAATTGTTCAATTAAGAAAAAAAGCGGTTTTGATAAAAAAATATATAATATTACATTCATTTGGACTGTACAGAGTGTCCGAAAAGTCTTAGTACGGGCTAATATCTCCGAAGTTAGTAAATATAGAGGAAGCAAATTTTGGCAAGTGCATACGTACAAAAAAATCTACTTCTTTATGCATTTACAATTTTTTTACCCTTGCAGGGGTTGCACCAAGGGGTGGCACCCAAAAATTTGAAATGAAATTTATGTCGATATGTAGCTCATTTTAAAAGCCTTTAAAAATAAACATTGCTGCAAAAACTAGAGGTCTTTAAAGTAACTAGCATCCGAATAAAATGATTTAAATTTATTAAACAAAAAATAAATTTATTATCACGTTTTGTAAATAATTTTTATCTACAACCGTGCAAGCACTATTTTAAGTGTGGTAAGTGTCACTTTACCGCACTAGTGTGGTAACTGTTACTTTACCGTACTAGTGCGGTGAGATCATTATTTGTACTAAGGACTTTTCAAAAATCGTTTATTTAAACATCGTTCAACAATTATTACTCTCCACGTAAATTACCTAACATACAGATAATATAGCTAAAAGTTAAACGTAATTGTCGAGTTGCTCACATTTCCTATATTTACGACTGCCTATTGAAATGACTTTCTTTTGCGGTGGTGTCATTTTGACAATGGCTCACACCGATTGACGTAACTGATAGTTTAATCAATTTCGAGTGTAAAATTGGAATAAGCGTCAAAGAAAAATAATTATCCCAAAAAAACTTGATGGTTAGGGCTAATCCATCCCGAACAAACAGGTGCTTAGGAAGGGTTCCCTGAATCCAAACAGAAAGGGGACAGAACCGCCTTTATAGAAAAAAGGGTTCCCTGGCCTTAAACAGAAAGCGGATAGGACCGTTTTCATAACATAAGGCCGGAGATGAGGCCTCAGAAAGAATATCTGTTTCCTGTAACAAGGACCTGGTAGCTACCCACGTCACTAGACCGGGAGAGAAGGGCATGATGGATCTAATCGTTTGCTCGTCATACTCTCCAGGAGACAGAGACACCAGAATACATAAGAACACATTGTGCTTGTGTCCGGTAGCGACACGAGTAAGAGGAGATATAAGAACTCTTTCGCAATCTGGTATCGGATTCATTAGAAGTTCGATCCCATTGGGAGAAATATAAAAAGATGTGAGCCACAATAGACCGAGCGGTCGCAGTGGAGGGCGTAAAAAGTCCACTCACTTTAAACCTACCTACCTAGGTACCATAGGCAAATCAACTGTGCATGAAATTTTACAAAAGCATAAATTTTATCCCTTTAAAGTTCATTAATGTAAGTACAAGAACTTAGTGAAGTTGACCCAGATCGGAGGCTGCAGTTTTGTGAAACTATGGAACATTTAACTGCCACAGAACCAAACTACCTCTCCTCGACTTCTTCCTTTGGGGTTATATAAAGGAGAGGGTATTTGCAACAAAACAAAAAAATTTGCAAAAAAGTACGACAAAGAATCACGGGTGTCTGCGCCACTATAACACCACAAATTCTGACAAACGTAAGAGCAGAATTTTAACATAGACTCTATGATTGTCAAGAAGTTGGTGGTAGTCATTTTAAACATCTCATAAAATAAAAATTGAAACTGTTCTTCTAGACTGGTAATTATTAATAATGCCCTATTAATCGGGAACGAGTGATCCTAAAGACCTCTAGTTTTTGCAGCAATGTTTGTTTCTTAAAGGTCTTTAAAATGAGCTACATACCGACATGGGATTCCATTTAAGATTTTTGGGTGTAACCCCTGGTGCCACCCCTGCAAGGGCAAAAAACTTGTAAATGCGTAAAGAAGTAGATGTTTTTATACGTATGTATTTGCCAAAGTTTGCTTTTTCTATATTTACTAACTAGCATGTACTAAGACTTTTCGGACACCCTGTATAAATATTTTTTAACTTTGTGTTTCTAACTTTGCTTCGTTATTTTCTTTAATATTAAGATATTCTATATAAATATTACAGAATCGGATCATTCTTTATTAGAAATCAAATCAGTTCTTAAATTTTAATTTTTCTCCATTCAAAATCACGTAACAAATCAAATCATAATGTGAGTATAACAATGTCAATTATTATCAGTCTGCTTTTCTTAATAAAGACGTCCAAAAGAGGACCCCCTGAACGTAGAAAATAACTAGAAGTCTAATATTCCCCATTAAAGCAACACCGCTAAGTATATAGTGCTATTGTTCAGTCAAATCAAGAAACAGAAGGTTCCTAAAAAACTTTGAAAGCTTGTCAATGGGTGGCTTGCATCCCTACTGGTTTTAGTGAGTAGAAGTGATGAGGTACAATTTTTATTGCCTTGTGAACGAGGTAAATAATTATCCTAAAATTGGAAGACCGGGAGTTATAACTTATAATATGTATTTCTGAAATTTATGTGGTATATGTGGGGTTCCAATAAATGGAACCAAAAATTGGTTCTTTGTTGAATTACTAAAACCGAAATAATATTTAAAATTTATTAAATTTTATTATAGGTTATTTTGATCTTAAATTTATTTAACATTTAGTAAAAATTAAAGATAAATATTATTTTAAACATGTGGTAGACTTGCTACACAAAAGTAAGTAGTCCCTTTGTTTACTTTTTAAAGGGTTTTTTAGGTTTGGGTCAATAGATAATGTAAATATGTTCCACAGTTTTGTAAAGAATTCATGTTTAATATGTTTTCGTTGGTAGTACTCGCCTTGAAATTTGTTGGGAAATGGAACTACTTCGGTTCAGGTCCCGGGGTATAGTGAGCTCAGCCTGCTCAGGCCTATTAACCCCTATGAACTTGCAGATCGCCTGCTACAAAAAAGAAAAAACCCCTCAAAAAACCCAAAAAATCAAGAAAACTAATCTACGTTTCGGTGGCAAGTCGGCCACCGTTGTTAAGATAAAATTTAAAAAAATGAAAATTTAAACTTAATTTTAAGAAATTTTGCTTTAAAAACTGAGGGAATTTTAAAAGCTTTTTACTGATTATGAGGTTTTGTCATAACTGACATATAAATTTATTTGACTGGTATACTTATAATTTTCAAAAAGACAAATAGGTGGTATGGGATGTAAATGATTGATTTTAAGTTCACTTGAAATTACTTCAGCATCAAGCAGAGGTAATTATGTATTATTTAAATTAATTAAATGCATTTTCTTTTAATTTACGTTCTTTTAAACAAGTTTTCTTTGCTAAAGTGCTGGAAGCATTCCAGTTTATTATTTGGTTGTTATTAAATGCGTGTTGACAGATTTTTGATTTGTAAAATTCTGTGTTTTTTATCTCTTCTTCCTATTTTATGCGTTTAACAAATGGCCTAAAATTTTTACCTGTTTTCGTTTATATTGTATGGTTTTGTTTTTATTACTTGAGATCTAATAGTGTTTTGTGTTTTAAAGATGGTACAATTATTAAGTTTATTACCTATTCGTTGAATTTTGTTAAATAAGCCAGAAATATATAGTAAAAATAGATTTGTATTTGGTCTATTTTAATTTTGTCTTAAATTTAGTTGTTCAAATTTTAGAATGCATTTGTTTATAAAATTAACAGGATAATTATTTTAAACTAAAATATCAAACCATACCAACTTTTTGTCTCTTGGAAAATTATAAATATACCAGTCAAAAAAACCAATATGGTTTAAAAAAGAATTTCCTAAGTTTTTAAAGTAAAATTTCTTAAAATTTAGTTTAAATTTACATTTAATTTTTTTTTTATTTTATCTTGACAACGGTTGCCGACACTTGCCAACGAAACGTGGACTAGTTTTCTTGAATTTTGGGTTTTTTGGGGTTTTTTTTTAGGACTAAACAGACTCAGTTCGCTATACCACGGGACGTAAACCGAAATGGTCCCATTTTTACAAGTACAAGTACTTCCAACAAAAAACATACTAAAACGATTATGTGTTGCACAGGATTTATACCCTGGGACCAAAGGCCAGATACTCGAACTCACACGAACATGTACGTAAACTGTATTTTAGATCACTAGCACCGCACCGCCTGAGAAGGTTTACTTACGTACACGTGTGAATTTTGTAGTGACAATGTCGCTAGGAGCTTTTGCGCTTTGTGCTTATAATAGGCGTTTTTCATGATTTTTTTTTTATTAGCTTATTGCAAAGCCACATGAAAATAAAGGCCAAAAATATTTTTTCCCGATTTTTTTGGCCTCCGGAAACGCCTTAAAAATCAATTTTAAGTTTGAATTTTGTTGGCCCGTGACGTCACGGCCCTAAATTTTATATTGGTGGAATTTCTGCTTTGTTGTCAGCTTTTTGTTATTCGATACGCCTGTCATCAAATATCGATATGCGCAACATCTACAAAGTTGGCGTTTCCTGTCAATTGTCATATTGTCAATGTCAACCTGTATAACCTGTAACCTCTAACTATTTATTAATAATTTCTAATTTGTAAATAGTGTGTGTTCTTTCAAAATATTCCAATTTATTACTATAGTTATTATTATCGCCAAACTTTCCTTGATATGAACCCTTTTTACGAGTAAATTTCCGTTATTTTATTCAAAATGAAAAAAAGTGTATTGTTATTATTTGCGAAACCAGAAGCCGGCCGAGTTTAGGATCTTCAAAAATATTCTTTTCTCTTCCAAAACAAGACGATAGGAGAAAAGCCTGGTGTGCTGCTGTAGGTATTGAGAAAATGCCCAAAGGACATGCCTATTATTGTTGTGAAAACCATTTTGATGTAAGTTTTTATGTTTTATTCCAATTGAAACTATTTAGGTAGTCTGGCTGTGTTTTAGTGTAAAGTCTAAAAAGCATATCGCATTTTAGCATTTCGTTAAAATTGATACGATTGTCGATATCGATAGTTCCTAAACAGACTTGGCATCCATGTTGAATTTGATTGGTTAGGGGAGTGGCGGGCTATTTAAATTACAATGATAATTAAACCTTAAATAGAAAAGTAAGGGGTTTGTATTTTTCCGTGTTATTTAGCAGGTTTTGCTTAATTGTGTTTCTACTTTTAATTTTTACACACAACATTATCAATATCAATTGAGTGACAATACCCTATTGGTTTATTTAATATCTCTTTTCCGTAGATCAAAAAGTAGAAATTGGCTGTTCATCTTGTCGATCTTTGGTTTGAGAATGGCTTTGCTTCTAATAGCCTTTAAAAAATAATCAAAAATAATGCCTTTATTTCTTGAATATAATAATTTATTATAATTGATAATAAAACCACTTAAAACCGCCAAAAGAGACTAAAAATATATCCATTAATCAAAAAATAACTTGTAGAATTAATGGAAAAACATGCTGAATTACGCAGTATAAATTTTATCGAAAATTTTATACCAGTCAATTTCAACCAATCAGATGCTTTATTTTGACATTGTTACTATGGAAACCAGCAAATTTTCCAAAAAGTTTTCATTCACGTGAGTATGTATACGTAAAATTAATATGTGGAAGTTTCCCGGCATCTGACAGCTATCATAATTAGAAAATAATAATATTGACAATATTTTTCATTTACTTATTTTATAATTTAAAAAAATATTACAATTTATTGAAACACTTTAATTAATTTAATTTTTTTTTTTAATTCAAATCGCAACATTTCTTTTCAAAGTAAAAAACCCACACAGTGTTAATGACAGTTCAAATAACAAAAAATGTCAAAACTCGCATTACACACAGCCTTCTATTTATTTGTGAATAACATCCAAATAAATTTTTACTTGTTGTTTTCTTTTAAAATATAATTCCGGTATAATTTTTTTTACCAAATCCTCCACTTGCGTTAAATATTACTCGTCGCTTCGCGAATTTATGTACTCAAAAAATTTCCGGCAATAATTATTAATGCTATAAAGAGATTATATGTGATAATTTTACTTAAAAGAAGGCACCATATTATGCATCGAAATATTAAATGCTTTTTATAGTACAGAATACAATACCAGGACCTAGCTTCTGTTGGGGCCCCTAAATGGAGCTCCCAAAAATCGATTAGCTCCAAAGATAGCAGCTTGGTTAAGCGATATATCTTCCAAAATCTCAATGGAAAGATTATTTGGCTTTACTCCAGAATATAAACAATATATATACTTATTTTACATATATTACTATATCTAAATTGTTTTGTTAATTGTGAAAAGTTAATCTACCCTTGCGACAATATAACTAAAAACATATAAATACTTTATTTCTTTTTTTTTTAATATATGAACTTAATAAAAATTAAAAAATTATATGTGTTAATGGGTGTTATAAATATTATAAAAATAATCATTTTAAACTAATAAAAATAAAATATTTAATATTATTAATATTATTCAGGAAAAATGTCAAATATTCTTTTTACTAAAATAATATTTGCCGAAAAAATACAATTTGTATTATTTACGAATCTCTTATCGCTTAGCTCCTGCAGTAAGTTTTTAAATAAATACGACTTTCTAGGCGGTTCATTAGAAAAAATTTCGTCATCTTCTGTAATAATATTTGCATTTATTCGTTTAATTTTTTTTGCTTTACGTCATCAATTCGTATACCTTAGTTATAGATTTACAAAAGGAGCGAAGCACTTTTTGCGTTACATACCAAAATATAGGTATACGTACGTACCTATAGGGTTTGAAAAAGCATTTATTAAACGTCACATGACTTTTATATTAAATCCGCCTTTTTTTGTATTCAAATGATTACGGGCCCAGGGCCGAAGTTATCCTATTTGGCAAGAACCCAAAGCAGGTTTTTTGATACATAAATCCACCATAACAATATAGAGTATATCATCTACAATTTAGTAATATTTAGTTAACAAATGCAAATAAAACTAGGAAGTCAAACCTTAGTTTACTTACTTTATAAATATTTTATCATAACACACCCTGTATATATTTAAAATCTCTTGGTTCATCATTTACTCCTTTCTATATAAATTTAGCATTGTTAATAAAAAGACCCAGTAGGAAAAATAAACTGCTAAACTTTTTAACAAAGTATTCATTGATAAAAACTTGAAATAACGTTTTTTTGGCCACTTAAGTAAACATCCACCCACGCATCATGGTAAACATTATGGCAGATGCAAAATTTTCTTGTAATTCTAAATTTACCGTTTATATGCTGCTTATAAACTGCTAATAAGTTAAAATAACCCCTGTGAATAGATGATTAGCATTACTTACGACAAACTATTTTTTCTACGACTGGCACTAAAAGTAACATTTTTCTCACTGGTTACTAGCTTTTAAAATATTTTTCATGCAATGAGGAAAACCCACAAACAGTGAGGAAAGTACTTTTCTCCTTAGTAAGAAAAGTAATTGCTCTCAATTGCTATATGAAATAGTAGAAATAGGCCTTTGATTCGCGACTTTGACATTATCTAGCAGTCTGTGGCAGTTGGAGTCGCATAACAAGGATTAAACAAAAATGGGAGAGCGCCATATTTATTGTAAATATGTATATATATATATATATATATATATATATATATATATATATATATATATATATATATATATATATATATATATATATATATATATATATATATATATATATGTTAAACTTTTCTCACTTGTTGCACAATATACTATGGTATTACAGCCTCTTGTTGCACAATACTATGGTATTACAGCCTTTAAAAGTTTAAATCAAATGTAAGCTTGCCAATGATTCGTCAAAAAAGTAAAGTAAAGGAACCATGAACCAGAGAAAGAAGCAAACAAATAAAGACAACGCAGCCTTAAGAGAAATACTTAGCAGTTTAGTTTTACTTGGTGACTCTAGTTTAAAAGTTTAAATAAATTTGGTTTTATAAGAATAGTACCAACAGATAGACAGCCATGACATGGAAATAAAACACCAGGTTTTTGGTAATCTAGGAACCTGAAAACGTAAAAATCTGCAAAAGCTTTAAGATGCAATTTTTTGCGTTAACTAAACTTTTCTTATAACAGTGGAAGTAAAAAATATCTTAGTATTCAATCCTTTGCACTAAATATTCTCAATTAATTGTAAATTGGCAAATAGAATCAGTATGCAAATCAAGTTTAACAAAAACTGGAATTTTTGATGTTATTATTAATTTATTTTTAAAACTAAAAGTCAGTGGTACATTTCTTTGCCTATTTCTATTTGAAAAATATAAATATTTTTAAACATTGCATCACTGCAAAACCAGCGTAAAAGTCAGAGTTTGTATTATAGAAATTTACTAGAAGTAATTTTCTATTTTTATTAAATACCCAATATGTCTTTTATAACTAGCATTAATGTAGTATAATCATTTTTCTGACAGTTCTTTTCTTGATCAGTTTAAATAATCTAAACTTATTTAAATTGAGAGAAACATAATATTTCTAGGCAAAATACAGATGTGACGTCTTCAGGTAAAAAGGAAAGGGTTATTATTAGGGGCAGATGCAAAAGTTTTACCTTCTATTTGCGATTATTTATATTATTTGTCAATCTGAAGGAAGTCCTAGAAGTTCGAAAGGGGATCTTAATTATAAAAGGACAAACCAGTATTTATGTGGTATCTGTAATGCAAAAAGTTCAAAATGGATCTTGAAAAACACTTTCATTTAGCTTGTGTTAGCTATTAGATAGCACAAGTCAGATTTTTTTATATTACTTTAATCCTAAAACAGTAAAAAAAGTATTATTTGGAAAAAAGGGACAACATTTTTTTCAAAAATGAATTATTTAAATTTTTTATTGGAAATTATTTGTTTGATCACTTAAATAAGCTTAGTTTTGAATTAATTAGGCTAAAATTTTAAATTATTTTTCGTTAAATGTTCTACTGTTCCACTTCACATCGCCTCCATCTTATTAAAATGCATTTGCTTTGCAGATATCAAAATTTATTTACATGTTGCTTTTAAACAACATTTAAAAATAAAATTTAACCAGATAATTGACAATTTGGCAATAGAACAAAGGTTTGTTAAAGGTTAATTAGTGATTTAAGGATTTATTTACACAAAAAAAATATCAAAAAAAGTATATTTTTCCCAGTTGCTTATTAAACTTCTGTGATTGTTTTCCTCATGGCCAAGTCTCGATTAGATGGTTTTCTAGAGCTTTAATTTTATACTTTTACCATAAGCTATATCTAAATAGCTTCTACATATAAAAACATGTATTGTTCTATTTAAGATTTTAAATTCACCCTTTATTTGCACAATAAGAAATATGACCCGATGCAGCATGTGTCAAAACTTTCGAGAAGTGGCGAATATTTATGGAGTTTTACTATTCACACCTTGCGCAGATGTTAAGCATGTAATGGGTAACCTTTAAATGGTGTACCAGAAAGTATCAATGGTAGATTAACTCTTACAAAATTGAATGTTTTTCTTTCAATGTAATATTAAGCGCATTCAATGAAAACTAAATTAAATACAAAAAATATTTTATTTGAAAAAGATTATGTAAAAATAAAAGCATACGGTTTTTAAATTGTTAATATTATAAAACTTCCGACAAATCTGTCACCAATATATTGATGCATTTTTTGTGTTTGTTTTAGGTTTTTAAAAGCATTTTTCATTTTAAAACATGAACTTTTTTAGAGCTGCGACTGTATTGATCCAAAATAGGGTCAGAAGGCGTCAGAACATGACATATAAATGTGAACACTGGCGATTATGTCACGACGCGACACGACACTACACGACACGTCGCGACACGTAAAATAAATATAAATCCACCTTAAGGCTTTAAGCCTTTGTGTTCTGTCCAAAAATATAAAAAAATTGTCTAATAAAATTTTAAAAATACCTTGAAATTTAAATATATATGTACATCTATGTATTTTTAATTCAATTGTTATCGGTTAAAGCCAAATTGACAGAATAAGTTTAACGCCAAAAATTATTGTAGAAAATATATGGTATTTAAAAGTTACTGTATTAGTTTTATCAGAAAATAACATACCTACCAATATATTTTTTCTATGATTAATTAAGAAAAAACTAAATAACTAAAAAAAACAAATTTATTCCTTATGTCTTTTTATAATATAACACTTTTTTAGACTTTTTCGATTTTTTTAATTTTAGCAGAATTTATACTTTCTCTGCGGACAAAATTAGATTTAGTTCTTTTATTGAACTGGTACTACGTTGGTAAAGGTTTGTAAAGGAATTTATTTATTATTGTAATATTGACACGAAATCCAAAAACATGGTTTGTTATACATACATTTCTTACACTCATATGGAAATTATTTATTATAATTTAAGACGATTAATATTTAAAATTGGCAGGAATACGTTTTCCAAACTGTGATTTAAAAAAAAATATTTTCATCCACTACTAGATAGATGTCTTCATGATCATTGTTTTAAAAATGTGGAAACAATAAACGATCTACATAATTTGTTAATTAATTTAGACTCTTTGATATCACATATATGGCCAACACTTATCAAGGATTACGATCGTTTAGAAACAATCTCTTCAGAAGTAAAACAGCTTCTAATGGAAACAAAAAAAAAACTTTTTTAGATTTTTAAAATATATATACTTCCAGGTGTCAGAAGATTGACTCAGTCAATCTCTCAATCGCTACTAAAAAAGTAAAAACAATGATCGCCTTTATTCTTGAAAGGTTAAAAACAAAGTCCACTTTCAAATTGGAATTACTACTTTAAAATCACATTTAAAAAAAATAATTTAAACGCTATAACTCTTTTAAACAAGAAAACTTTGATCGTAGTAAAGGAACCACACTTTTCTTTAAATTACATTTTTCATTATTTCATATGCTAAAGTAATAAAAACTTTAACATCATATAATTACGTAAGTATTAGAAAGTATTAGCATAATAATAGAGCACCGCAAACAAAAATTAAAAACTTCATGTTTTCGTATAATGGATATATATTACCTAAACCGTTTTAGAAAATTGTACGCGTGTTCTCAACACGCAAATTAGAGTTTGATTTTGCTTATTTTTTAAAGGTAAATGAACTTAAGCTGTTTATTTGAGGTTGAGCAACGTACCGAAAGGAAGATCTAAAAAAGAAAATATAGAATTTCGGAAGCTTTGGACGTGACTGCTGCTATTAGCTATAATTTAGTCAATTAAGTTGTCTACTACGTGCAAACTTTTAATTTTCAACATATCCTGTATAAAGTAAATTTACTCTGTATATTTAAATTTAAGGTAATAACACGTGCTTTAAGCCATTTTACTAGGAGTATATGTTGTATTAAGGAGGTAATTAAAAGACCACTTATATTGGTGAACCTTTAAGAGAAGGTTTTTTTTATTCAAAATTGTTTTATATGTTTTTATGTATTATATTATATTATAAGTAGTGCAAAATTAGAATAGGGTTAAAAATTAATAAAATATGCAAAATCGTTTAACTATTTTATCACTCTAACTTATTTTATAATACTGGTAAGAAGAATTAACTTTTTTTTGTCACGTGATCAAAATTAAGTTATTATTACATTAAACTTAAAAAGTCCTTTAATAATCTCAATTTAATATGCAAATGTGGAAGTAATACCTTGTTGGGATCAACTAGTGGTTCATTGGTAACATTTAAATTACAATATAAACGAGATTCTAATAAAAAACTGAATATCACAGATATATTTAATCATATAAAACCTTCCCCATAAAAGAATCAAAGTTAAAGGTCCGAAAGACTTGACCATGATATCTTTATTGTTTTGGGTTCGCTGATTCGAATCCGGTGTCAGTTTGACTAGTTTGACCCCATCAGATCAGGGTCAAGGGCATTTCAAGGTCAAATCTGCAAAACTAATCGCAACATAACAGTGTATACTTAAGTTTTTCAGGTCGCCAAATACGAAGCCGTGGTCAGTTTGACTGAAATATCTTACAAAAAATTAAAGGTCTGAAAGATCTGACCAAGGTATGTTCATGTTTTGGGGTAGCTGAATCCAAATCCAGGGTCATTTAGACCCCATCATGTCGGGGTCAAGAGCATTTCAAGGTCAAATCGCAACCAAATTTGATGTGGTCAAACTGACCACGGATTCGTATTCAGCGATCTTAAAACCATAAGCATACACTCTTCAAATTTGGTTGCGATTAATTTTGCATATTTGACCTTGAAATGCCCTTGACTTTGACCTGATGGGGTTAAACTGACTCCGGATTCATATTCAGCGAGTCCAAAGACATATACCATGGTTAAGTCTTTCGGACGTTGTGTTTTTTTTGTGGGGGTGTGAAATTTTACAGATTTGACCTTGAATTATCTCTTTACCATGATCCGATGGGGTCGTGGTATAGAATATGTGGTTAAACTGCCCACATATTCATATTCAGCAACCTCAACGATATAAGTACACACTGTTTAAATTTGGATGCAAATAACTTTGCAGATATGACTTTGAAATGCCCTTGACCTAGACCTAATGGGGTCAAACTGACAACGGATTCGGATTCAGCGATCCCAAAAACATTAAGATACCATGGGGAAGTCTTTAGGACCTTCTCCTTTTTTTATTTTGTGGGGCTGTATAGTTTACAAGCCCAGAAAGTGCTAAGTGTTGAAATATTTTTGAGAAATAACAATTATATACGTTTAAATAACTTAAAAAATAATCAATAAAGCATTAATTACTACGGTCTAATTAAGTACAATACGTTATTGAACATATGCTCATGTATTAAACGACTTGACCAAGATCTGGGATCTGAAACATAATAGCACAAACTCTAGATGTTGTGATGTTTTTCCTCAACCCATGTGAGAGAAAAGCACATTCCCTTTTCCACAATCAATCCCACTTATAGTTTTGCCGACAATAGTACCCTCCACTCTAACATTCAATTTCCCAAGCAAGTCAGTATGCCTGATTTGGAAACCCAGCGTAGGTCAATGCGGATGTCTCTTTCACAAGACCTCAAACTTATTTTGGATTGGGGCGCCAAAAATCTTGTTCAGTTTAATGCCCCAAAAACACAGTCATGTTCGCTGTCGCGAAAAAAGTCTGCCAATACTTATCCGTTACATATGAGCGGCCAAGTTCTGCAGAACAAAGAGTCGTTTAATCTTGTCAGCGTTACTTTTAAGGATAACCTCGACTGGCACAAACACATTACATCCATAGCTTCGGCAGCTTCAAGCTTGGATTTCTCTTTCAAACCAGAAAGTATTTTTCTTCTTAAAAACTGTATACTCTGTACGTATCCCAAAATAGACCCTTTTTAGAATATTGTTCTCATGTCTGGGGAATGACGTCTCCTACATCATTCTGGACTCCATTCAAAAAAGAGCCGCTCGTCTTATTAACGATCCCACGCTTACAGAAAGGCTTCCTCCTCTTGCCCACCGTCAAGCTGTAGGGGATCTGTCGCTCATCTATAGGTATTTTCACGGCTTTTGCTTAGGGGAGTTAGCCAGTATAATTCCCCCTCTTGCAGCTCCCAACAGAGCAACACGTAGTGCAACTTTTATGCATCATTTTACAGTTCAACTAGAGAGGCCCCGAACTTCCCGCTATCTTCGTTCCTTTATCCCCAGAGTGTCCAGATTTTGGAATCTGCTACACACAGAAGTTTTTCCTTCTAATCCCAGTATCCAAATATTTAAGTCCCTCGTGAACAAAATTCTTCTCACCACTTTTAAAACACACGGTACGTTAGTACTTAGGCATCAGTCTTCGTGGACTGTCCAAAGATTTACAAAAAAATCTAACTTTGGTTTATTAAGTTATAAGTTGCAAAGGTGTGATTCGAACTCAATACCAAGGGATCGTCGTCGATAAAGTCCGTTACTTTTTTATCTGGATTGGTTTGGTTTTACATAAAATGTGCTTTGTTCATCTCAGGATCTTGTTTTATACCCTGCTAACTTTGACTGAATGGGCGCTGTTGATGGCGTATGTTTTTGGAAATATCTTTGGGACTGTTGGGTCTACTTCTTAGAGTACCGTTTTTGTCTACGAAATCCAGTCTCTGCGGCTGATAAATCTTGTGATTTAATTTTGTGTGCTTTTGTCAACTCTAGGACACTTTTACTGATTGAAATGTTCATTATTGCTTAACTTTTCCAAGTTACTCTACACATTACCTGTATATATAATGTATTTTCTTATGTACAACTATAGAATGTATAATTTATTAGAAACTTAATATTTCAGGCTAATAGGAACATAAATAAGGTTCTCCTGCATCTCTGTATTCAGTTATTTGCTAACACCTTCAGGGTAAATCCTGGTAGTTTATTGGAGTTTTTCAATTGAGAGTTTCGTTTTAAACTTATTAAGGTTATTTATCTCTTTTCAATGAACTACACGTTATTTATATGCAAACTTCACGTAACAGGGTACGCAAAATGTTGCACCTTTATTAAAAAAAAGTTTCGGATATGAATACTAAAATTCTGTCACAATGAAAGTGTACATTAACATTAACTTTAAGACGATTTACCGTTACAAGTACATAAAATTATTTAATTTTGGTAGTTGTGAAAAGGTTGTAAAATTAATATTGACAACGCGGTAAATTAGTTTTGGTTTTAGCGATGCATTCAGTACATGCTTGTTTATATTTTGGGTATCACTGAATTCCATTATGTGATGTTCAGTATACAGGGTGTTACAAATTAAAGTGCATGTGTGCGGCCTGATAAAAAAAAACTTTTTTTTTCAAAAAAACTCCAAAAACGAGAAATATAAAGTTTTTAACATTGTGCTCTAATGAAGTGATATTAATTTTATAGTCCGATTTGTCAAAACTCTTAAGCATCGGTGACTTTCTCGTTACTCTTAAATTGTTTCGGGTCATTTTTTAAGGTTTAAGGAAACTGATGATAGTCGCTAGGGCTAACTATGGTAAATATGATAAATAGGAAAACAATTCTAAATTTAATTCGTTTATTTTAGCTATGGCAACCACCGACGAATAGGCAGATGCGTTATCATGGTGAAATATGAGATTTTTCTTCGCTAAGTAAGGTCGCATATTTTTAATTCGTCTTTTAAACATTGCAATAACTCTGCACTGATGATCTAACACTCTTTCAGGTAATAAATGTAAAATATCTTTTTCATATCCCAAAAAATTGTCGCCATAACATTATGTATATAAAACTGTCTTTGCCTTCCTTAGAGTTGATTTATCTAGACCGATCCATTGTTTTGACTGTTGCTTACTTTTAGGTATATAGTAGTGTAGCCAAGATTTATCCACAGTTATAAATCAACATAAAAATTCGCTAAGGTTTCGTTGTAACCAAGGGAGTTAGGAAGGTTTATGGATGCCCAATACTATGGCCTATTCGATTAAAAAATGTCCGGCCGACTATGAAAATAACTGTCATTAAGGGGCCAAAATTTCAAGACCTTAAACTAATCTTGTCCAGTTTAATGCTCCACGACACATGTCATGTTCGATGTCACGAGAGAAAGTTATTTAATCATAATGGCGTTACTATTGAGAATAACCTTAACTGGCACAAACACATTACATCCTCAGCCTCAGCTGCTTCAAAAAAGCTTGAATTCCTTTTTCAAGTCAGAAAATATATCTAATTTGTATACTATGTATGTACTCCAATTCAGACCATCTTTAGAATATTGTTTTCATGTCTGGAGAATACCAGCATATACCCAAGTTGCATTTTTGGTACAGCCAACGTCATCCTTACTTAAACGGACGTCGGATTACTTACGGATGTGAGCTGTCGTGTAACTTCTACCTTGGACCAAATTTTTTAAAGAAAAAGATTATAAATTAAGGTGGAAATTTGGAAAGGTAAGAAAAAAAAAATGACAAAATTAATAAGAAAAATAACATACTAGAAGCGTCTGCGAGCTCGTCTAAAGTGACGTTAGTAGCCTACGAGCATACATCTTCTGGAGGCAGATGTGAAATTGCGAGAATATGTAGTATATTCTCGCTAAAAGCGGCCTTGCCGCTTCGCCGAACGCACAGGCGTGCAAAAGACAAAGAAAACCCGGATATAACCCTTCTCTCTCTCCCCACATGCTAATATTGGTGTGTCAAAGCTCGGCGCTCGTAAAACAAAATAAAAACAAAAGTAAACATTTTGAGGGGGTTTAATAAGCTTTGTTGCATGGCAGTAAGGGACAGAAATAGGAAAAGTTCCCGTCGACCGATATTAGCACGCGGAGCCAAAGAGATAGTAGAAGAACTTAAATTTGCTGCTTGGGTAGATTTACCAAGCCCAAATGTGTAAAATATTTGGTACGGTTGACATCCCGATCATTAATCACCATTATGTTCATTTTCGAGAAATGTGACCTGAGCGGAGCGTTCTAAACGTTGTACGACAGAAGTGCTCGTGCGACTTTTTTTTTAATTAGAAACCTGCTGTTTGACAGTTGATTATGATAAAGAGAAATATTTCATTTTGAAATGTAGTTTTAAACTTTGCTTTTACACAGAAAAAAAATTATGACTATACGCTTCTCCGATTTTTACATTTTCATGAAAGCGATCTAAAAATGTATTTTTAAGCTAGTGAGCTATAGTGCTACAAAATACAAAGATTAGATCTGCTGGCGCCATTTCTAGGTCAGGCTTTCACTTCACTTTTGTATTTCTAAATGCCGAAAACCCATTTCATCACTGAAGTTTGTCTAGATTAGGGATGTTGCGGATGCGGAAGTTAATGCGGATGCGGTTCCTTTTTTTTACAAGAAACTTATAGTGTACTCCTTCTCTAAGTAATTAGATTTGTAATAAAATTAATAAATAAATACTATTCTTGCTATTTTACTTTTGTACCCATATAGTTCCTTGTAAAAAAAGGCAAAATCCGCATCCGCAACAACATTCGCATCCGAAACATTCCTAGTCTAGATGTTCTGCATTAGTTTTAAATCAATCAATCATGCAAGCCACCAGTAGACACCAAATTTGACATTTATATATAAGCTAACTAGGACAAATAAAAACAAAAATAATGTCCCCTTCCTAGTTATCATGTGTGAGTTAAGAAATATTTAACCACACAATACAAACTTAAAAATGATTGCTATAAAATTAAGAAACAAAACAATAACTATAAATTACTAAATATAAAGAACGTGGTGATCAAAATCTTTTAAATGCTCACGAAAACCAATATTTGCCCAACAAAACCAAAACACCCGATTATTTCTTCATCACGCGGCCTATTGAAAGCGGGGATTAATTTTTGCCTGGTAGGCGATTAATCAAAAAAATTTACCATCCTTATTACCCCTACTGCTTCCTAGGTGCATAGAGAGAGAGGAAACGGTATCGAAATCAAATGTTTAATATATATAAATGAACGAATGCGCAGATAAATCGCACATTATTCACCGAACGGTAACCGGGGGCAGTTTAAAAGGAACAGAACGAGATATTAAAATAACGAGTAACAACAGTGATGTTTGTTTTAAACAATTGGCGGCGCCTGCAGCGTTGGAGGCGTTGTAGCGATAATCACTTGTTCGCATACTAAATCATAAGTTGGCAGGACTGTTTTCGTTTTGTTCGGTTGTTGGGTCGCAGCAACTTCGATTCGGTATGGTACCATATTTATACAGTGTATCAAAAATATTGAAAATGTCAATATTTACTTTTATTTTACGTTTAAACATTTATTACTCTACATTTAGAATTATAATGCCCAGTTTAACTATATATATATATATATATATATATATATATATATATATATATATATATATATATATATATATATATATATATATATATATATATATATATATATATATATATATATATATATATATATATTTTAATATGAACAAGAAAAAAAATTTTTAATTCCATTAAAAAAAACATTTTTTATCTTTTTTTTACAGAATCTAGACCATTCTATAAATTTAAAAAAGTACTACAAATATTATATATTATAAAGAGGAAATCTGCCTTTGCCAAACAAAAGGCTTATTATTCATTTCCAAAAATTAAAATATTTTGAAATTTTGTAGGCGTAAAGTGTGCTATTTTCTTACATATAAAAACTTCCACGGTGTTTCATATTCTATTTTGCCAACAAAATTCTATTATGATTTATAAAAAAACTAACATTATTGAAAATAGCATGTAAGGCAGTACCGATTAAAGCTTGAGTGCTAACAGTGATTGTTACTGCTGTATTTTATTGGTCAAAACCCTGCCATATCTCGTCATTATAGCCTAAGGAAAATTTAACAACACGGTTAGGGATAAAATGCAACAGTCCCTTAACGCAGTTACCAGATTGACGAGAAAGGAGGGACTAAACATAAACCCCTCCAAATCAGCCATAGTTGCTTTCACCAAAAGAAGAAATCTAGAGGGCTTAGAATCCATAAACCTACGAGGTAAAACAATCAAGATTGTGGGAGAGGTAAAATATTTGGGTGTCATCCTAGACTCTAAACCCACCTGGAACCAACATCTTTAGAAAACAAAAAAGCAAGCGGAAATTACTCTTACGTTAATCAGACGCTTTCATGATAAAACATGGGGCCTTAAACCAAACATGGTTTATTGGTTATACACCATGGTGGTGACAAAAATGCGACAAAGAACTGCTGTTACAGAACTGGCCAGGGTACAAAGCCTTGCTTGCTTAGCTATACCAGGAGCAATTAAAATAACCCCAACAGCAGCCACGGAGTTTCTCTTAGACCTTCCACCACTTAACTTCATAGTGATGGGAAAGGCAAAAAGTCAGGTTGGCGGCAACATTCTGGACGAGAGAACAGACCAGATGATTCCCCAATACTCATTTAACAAAAACTTCGAGGTAAAAATTTTAGATCGAAGTGAGTGGCAGCAACCCTATCTCCCCAGCACGGTTGGAGACATCATTTGGTATACGGATGGTTCCAAAACCGAGCAGGAAACTGGAGCGGGTGTGTATAGTAAAATGAGGAATTCACAATTCTCCATTCCACTAGAAACACACAGTTCTGTATTTCAAACGGAAATGTATGCTTTACTGCAGTGTGCAAAAGAAAATAACATAGGGGCTTATATAAACAAGCGGATCTGCATAATTACAGACAGCCAGGCGTCACTTGGGGCACTAGTAAACCTCAATGTAACGTCTAGGCCGACATGGGAATGCCAAAAAGAACTGAAAGTTCTGGGAGAACACAACAGGGAAACTCTCCTGCGGGTACCAAGACATTCGGGAATAGAAGGCAACGAAAAAGCGGATGAGCTAGCGACATATGGATCATCCACACCATATTTTGAACCAGAACCTGCCCTTGGAGTGACCAAAACCACAGCACGAAGGCAAGCCAGGGAATAGATCCAAAACAAACACGAGGAATACTGGGAAAACCTCAGTAGAATAAGACATGGAAAAAGCTGCATAAGGAGGCCATCCCAAGGAACGGAGGAAGAACTACTCAGACAAAGTAGGAAAAGACTTAACAACGCATAACAGTAGGGTTGCTAACAGGGCACGATAATCTAAGAGGACACCTCAACAAGATAGGCTCATACAATGTGGACCCAAGTTGCAGAATGTGCGACGAGGGGAAAGAAACTGCCTACCTTATATTGTACCAATGTGAAGCGTTGAATCACAAAAAACAGGCATTATTTGGGCAACCGAAAATGAGCCAACAGAAATCTATCAACCAACCAGTCTCGAAATTATACAGACTTCTAGAAGGAACGAGACTAATGGGAAGAAGAAGAAAGCCATAAAGGTGTTTACAAGGTAATATTTTTCTGGTTTATAAAAATTATAATTTAAGAAATAAGTAATATTTGGGTGTTCTTCAGAATATATATGGGAACGCTTTGGCCCTAGTCCTGGGGTATACAGATGAGTATGCTCAAAGACGTAAACCCAAAAATCAAAACAATTTATCTACGTTTTTGTCGCCAGTCTATAATAAATTAAGTTTTAAAAAGACTTTTATTAAAATAATATTTAAAATTATATTTTTTTAAATTTTTATATACAAATTAAAGACATTCTGAAAGCTCGTAGACAGAATTTGTCTTTGTGATGATGAAAATTCTGTTTTTAAATTTTATTTAAGTTCCAATTCTATTTTTTGCAAATTGATTTAACCTTAAAAACGATGGCCAACTTGCCACCGAAACATAGTTTTGTTTAAAAATACGGTGTTCAATCGTCTTAAAAGGTGGAAGGACATGTGTTTTTACTACTCTTTAAATCTATTTATTGGGTATAAATGCGTATATTAACATGGGTCCGAAAATGCTTCGTTTTCAAGTTACGGCCAGTTAAGGGGTTGGTAATGAAAATGAATTTTTAATTAATTTTAGCTAATAGAAAAATGCAATTTAAATAAATTTCATAGATTTTTATTAATTTTTATGCCAAATTTTATGACATAAAAAATAAATTATTATAAGGCTGAAAAAGTGTAGGTTTTTAAGGGTGGTGGTGTTCCATCATATTTTTTTTTTTTTGTAAATTTAGGTTAACATCTAGGTTTAATTTATTACTAAATAGTAAAAAAACCAGCGTTTTTAAAGATTTTGTAATATCTAAATGATATTTTTGCAGTTAATTTCATTATTTTTCTTATTTCAAGAAGTTTAAAAAAGTAAAAATTATTTACACCTTTGCCGCATACACTTGTCGATTAGGAAAGGCTTCTTATAACCTTTTTACTTCCTTGTAATTTTTAAAGGCTTTTGTGACATAATATAAATACCAGCTTGCTTTTTACACACAAATACAATTACAGAGGACACCTTTAAAGAAATACATTTTAATGATAAAAATAATAGTATTTTTCTACTTCCTTTAACACCTACTTTCAATTTTAACACCTCCTCACAATGACACATCATCACCAACACTGTTATAATTGGAACTTTCGCACGTCTCTCATATAATTTTTTATACATTTTCCGAAAAGGAGATGATTTACTACCTATTATTCTCATCCTTTTTTTCTTTAACGGCATTTAAGCACCGCTAGTGATCTAATTCATTCCAATTCGCACTATTCCTCTACTTAGGACCAGACTACCTTATTATAGGCCCATAAGCCTAATTTTTGTGCAAAACTTTGGTGTTTTCAAAGCGCGCGGCCTCAACAAGGTCCAAATTATAGGTTTGAACAGCTCGTTAGCAGGGCGCCTTGTCTAGTTAGCAGTCTGATTTACAAGCCTGAAAGAGAAACGAAGAGAGTGTTAAAGGATGTGACAGAAAAAGAAAAGAGAGTCATTCATTAATAATTTGAACTATCAATCTAATAAAATTATTATAAAACATTGTCAATGAGTTGTAGAATTTGACTAATAGGTTCAGAATAAACAAATAAATAATTTTAGCTATTTAGATAAATTTTTCCTTACATTAATAGACTATTTTTACCAGATTATTAAAACAATGTAAACCCAATCTGAATGCTATGAAGTATAAGTACAATATAAAAGTTTTCTTGTGTAAAATTTATGCTGCAATTTTATTAAAAAAATTTACAGCTAAAAATTCATTACTGAAATTTGTTTTGACAATAAGATTAGCCAACTTACTTAAATTTGTAAACAACTCATTTAATTATTCTAAAATTTTTAACACCGCTTTCCGTAAGCGAAGTTAATCAATGCTGGCCAAGGTTGGTAACTAGATAAGTGGCTGCTAGCGTACAACGTGTGCTGTTGGCTGTAGTTTAGAATCCATGTTAGAATGTAGGTCTAATCTTAATGGTATTACCAAGACGTTAATGGGGGGGGGGCTAGTTAAGAGGAAGTAGTTATTTATATAAAGATCGTGGTGATACTACCGCGTTGTCTAAATGGTGCGGTAAAAGGCAATATCTCCATACTTTCGTTCTTGGACATTATTGACGAAAAAAAAGTATAAAATATATTATCTATAAACATACATTTTTTCTTTAATTTTGACATAGAAAATAACATTTTTCACAACTAACCGGTGTATTGAATCTTTTTACTTTTTAACAGTAGTGTCAAAAAATAAAAATTTTCAAAACTAACTGCTAATAATCTATTCCATCACCAGTTGCACAAACAAAATATGAACAAATATATATTTCCTCAGGCCAATTATTGAATTTTTGAGACGCCAAATCGTACTTTGATTTCGATTTTTATAGATATATAGGGAGAGAGATAATACAGGATCAATTAGATATACAAATTTTACATAAAAATAAACTTACATACCTTTGATTATGTAGGAGTAAAAAATTCGGTTATTTGTGACTGGCGAAAGAATTTTTTATTTTGGTTTTTAACAAAATATGTGATGCTGTTTAAGGTACTATACAAAATTTTTGTTGTGTGTTTATTCGTTTTCAAATACAAATGTAAAGTTTCCAACGAATTTGCCATAGACTTATTTTCACTGCTATCTGGATTTTTGGGCTGTTCAGATTCTGGCATAGATCTGTAAAGATCTATAATATCTATCTGTGAAAAACTATGAAGTTACAATATCATCATTTACATAGATAAAATCATAAAACGTAAAACCTTCTGCGCGTTTCAAACCATCATTGCTTTTATATTGCTTTTCTAAATGCATTTCTTTGTCACTGGTCACTGCTTTTCTTTAAATATTCATTCAGGAAAATCAAAGGAATGTCATCCTCCTCTTCCTATTTAGAATACTGACCAAGGCCGGCCTTTTTAAAACAAATAGAAATAGCCTCAGATTTAACATCAATACTCCATGCATCTGGATACTTTATCGACACAATCCATCAAAGTTAAGTTACTTTTTTAGTTTTCTTTCAAACATTTTAAAGTGTTTTTTAATTCCTCGCCAATAATGGCATTTTAAATTTTATATGACCTCTTAATCCAATGGTTGTGATTTCGATATCATACTAGAAGGAAAAAAGCAAGATTGATAAATTTTAGCTTTTGTTGAATGGTTTTATTTTGGTTTTTAACAAAATCTTCCATGCTGTTTAAGGCATCATACAAAACATCCGTTGTGTGTTCATTCGTTTTCAAATACGAATCGATTCATTTGAAGGCGGTTGTTGCATGTCATCTTCAAAATCATCATCTGTCATAATTTTTACTGCTATCTGGATTTTTGGGCTGTTCAGATTCTGGCGTAAGTGAAGATCTATAATATCTTTATCTATGGGAAACTCTGAAGTTACAATACCATCATCCACATGGATAAAATCATTAAACGTTAAACCTTCTGCGTGTTTCAAACAAACCTTCGTGGACTGTCCCAAGATAAAAAAAAAATCATCATAAGCGTCATATTGCTATTGTAATTGCATTTGTTTGTCACTGGTCACTGCTTTCCTTAAAATATATTTTTTAGAAGAATCAAAGAAATGTCATCTTCCTCTTCCCATTCAGAATACTGACCAAAACCAACCTTTTTAAAACAAGTAGAGATAGTCTCAGACTTAATATCAATATTCCATGGCATTTTAAATTTTATATTACACCTTGATCCAATGGTTGTAGTTGCAATGTCAAGCTTGGAGAAAAAAAGCAAGTTTAATGAAATTCAGCTTTTCTTGAATGTTTTTGGAATGAGCTACGCAGTTATCAATAAACGTTTTTTTTTCTATTTTTTTTTTTAAATTACCTGTCTAATTTTAGGGAGCGTTCAAGTATTATGTAACGAATGTGGGAAGAGGGGGGATGTAAAACGTTACGTTGCGTTACAGGGGCGGGAGGGGGAAGGTTGAAACTAAGCGTTACGTAACGCGACTTTCCGTTACTTAACGCCACATAATTGTGACTTTTAGCTTAAAATGGTCACTTGGTGGTTAGGTAACGTTTTACTAGGGGAGGAAGGAACGGGTACAGAAAAACTTGAACGTTCCCTTAACCGTCATTCCTTAAAAAGTGTTTTTGTCTTCCACACCTTTAAGCTTGCTTGATAATCGAGATGCAATCACTTAATACCCCAAAAGCAGCAAGGTGCATTGGCCTATTAAAAGCTGTCTTAGTTTTTTGATCCATATATATTGGCACCCATAATGTTAAAAAAATATAAATATATATATATATATATATATATATATATATATATATATATATATATATATATATATATATATATATATATATATATATATATATATAGCTTAATACAGTGAAAAATTGTTGACAGATTATTATCGCAACGAAATTTATTTCATGTGTACTTCTTGGCGTTTATCCATTTCTGATGCACATTACGCGATTTAGCGCTTAACCAGGTGTAAAGCCATGTTAATCGGTTTCCTTTGCCGGTAGTCGGAATCCTGTGTTCTTACTGAGAATATACTTATTCCTATTAAAATTACGACTTAATATACTATATTTTTGGCTTTTTACAGCACCTTTTTAATAAAACTTACATTAAAATTATTTCCGGCCACTTAAGACGAGATCATAGGTAACCGCCACCCTTAAGTAGCCTTTACAAATGTAATTTGTGGAAATTACTCTTATTTTAATATTACTTTGAAAAGGGTTTATTTCGTTGAAAATTAATAATTTTTTTTGAGTGGCGTAAAAGCACCGGATATTAGGCATCAAATTTAGTCTGTAATATTTAGGTTTATTTGAAGAAATTGGTTATATAGGGTAGTCGCAACTTAAAATATGTTTAATTAACGGAGTTTAAAAAATGTTTTTGCAAAGACGGTCAAGTTTTGTAAAAAAAAATATATTTTTCTTCGATTTCTCTTTCTGTCTTTTTGACGTTTTCAGATTCTTAGAATATCAAAAAGACAGTTTTTGAAAAATAAATAATATGTGTCAGTGTGTGTGTATTTGTGCAAAGAATTTTTTTCAAGGTCCAAAAAAACTTTCTGTGGCTTTAATACAAACACTAGATGAAATAAAATCTGAGAGAGTAAGAATATAAATAAAACACCTACACTAACAGGAGTATTGAGAGAATCAAAATAAAAAAATATTATCTTAATCGGAAAATCAAATAAAAATAATGTACTGATTACTCTCCGAGAGCGTTACTTGCTAGGACTTAGATATATCTAAGTTAAACAACTGAGGATAAATATTTCTTAGTTTGGAGATTATCTTTAAGCTTCCAAGACTGGGATCACAGTCATATATACAAAAAGCCTTATCTCAAGATTGTAATTGACCCCAAAGGGTGGTTATAGATTTAGCTTAGCCAGCGAACCAAAGCTGGCAAAAGCAGTAAAAAAATGGCGACAATAGCGATATGGTGCTTATTGTGCAATAAAAAAGCTTCCAATAATATCATAACAATTGTTTATTTGTCTTAAAGAATAACTAATAAAAGGGTGCAATTCTTTTTTAATTTTTTGTAAGATACATATTTATCGATATGCTGTTATAAATTATCGTGGACAATTTACTTTAGAAATAATAAAACTATATTAAATTTCCTTAAAAGCAATAAGAAACACGAATCAGTTGTTTGCAGAATACAAGCTGAACATTTGGCTAGATTTAACTCAATTACTGGTTGTAATTTGAGCTGGTTCTATTTAATCTGCAAAACTATGTCCGCCACACGCCGCTTTCAAACAAATAATACCTTTTAGATGGTCAGTTTAGAAAATCCGAACTTATGTTTCTCTGGGGAGAATAAATTGTTTGGCGTTTTATTCTCTCGCGTTTTTATCCCATTGGCGTAGATACATATTATGTATGACTATATTTAAAAAAAGCTAAAAAAAAATATAGAGTTATATTTAGTTACTTTAATAGTATTTACAAAGATTTTTAATATTTATATTTGTGTTGATTTGTTTTTCTTTTGTTAAAAATGTTGCTTAAAAATTAAATAATTTAATTTTACATATAAAATTGTGTAATTATGAAGAAAGTTAATTTAATAGGACGCGTGTATAAAAAAAGTTGTAGTGTTTGTTAGGTACCTTACACTTAAACTCTTTGTAAAATACGTACATTTCTTATATATATTTTTTTTTGTTAACAAAATAATACATATTAAATTTTTGTGGATTACTAAACCACTAGCACTAAATAAATAAATTACATTTTTATAAACAAGTTTTTAATTACATGCACTTAAAAAAAAAAAACAAACTTTAAATTAAATTAAACCCATTAATTTATTCCCTTAAACAATTTATATGATATACAAGCTTTAATGACAAAAGGTCATAAAAGCTATCAGAATTTCTTAAGTTTTAAGAGCAAAATTTTTTAAATATTTAGTTTAATTTATGTTTTAGCTTTATCGTAACAACGGTGGCCGACTTGCCACCGAAAAGTATATTAAGATTTTTGATTTTTGAGTTTTTTGGGGGTTTTTCTTCTTTTTTGTTGCAGGCGATCTGCATGTTCATAGGGATCAATAGGGCTGAACAGGGTCAGTTCGTTATACCTCGGAACCCGGACGGAAGAGGTCCCATTTTTCAAAAAGTGGTAAGGCGAGTATCCCCGAAAAAAAACAAACTGAAATAAAAACTTATGGCGAGATTTACCTATTTCATAAAAAAACTCTTTTTTTTAACATATTTTTTTTAGTTACTCATGTCATTTTTTTAGTTACTCATGTCACGATTAAGTTACATATTGTATTCTTGTTTATCTGCACAGGTGAATCTCACGACAAGCTTTTATATCATATTACAAATTGTATACTATATTTTCTTCATTGCATGTAAATAAAAGCTTGTTTTTAAAACATTTTTTTTATTATTATGTTTTTATTTTTAGAATGTTGTTTTATGTTATTTCATATCCATATCATGGATAACCAGAACTAACCAAAACTATCCAAAATATAGTCCACCATTTTTGGTAGTCCGCAGCAATATATTTAGAGTGACGTCACTGTATTTTTCGTATTCTTCTTAGCAAAAACTTTTATTTGATTCCTCTATCGTAAAAGTGCATAAAAAATAACTAGTCCGCTATCCTTGGGCGGTCCGCCATATTGGATGTAGATTGACGTCACTTAACTTATTACGTATTGTCATCCAAACTAAACGTGTGTGCTAAATTTCAGCCTAATCGGTTAAGGTTAACTGCTCTAAAATTCAGTTTCATGATTTG
This sequence comes from Listronotus oregonensis, assembly GCA_019359885.1. Classification (NCBI taxonomy): domain Eukaryota; kingdom Metazoa; phylum Arthropoda; class Insecta; order Coleoptera; family Curculionidae; genus Listronotus; species Listronotus oregonensis. Next base: position 2,306 of record JAHBCN010007355.1, on the reverse strand, counting down.
ATCGGAACACACATACAACAAAAAACATACAAACATTAAACATTTAATAAAAGCTTGTAAAAAGGAGAGTAAAACTTTAATAACTTTTATGTTTTAATCAATATTAAAAACAAATTTTTACATGGTATGCTATGATGATGCTATATTGTTACTAGCAGGCTTGACGATCTCCTTTAAAATTTAAAACCTTACGTTAATAAAAGCTCTTTAATATTTACGAATATATAATGACACATTTATAAAAAGTAGTCAATAAAGTAAGGTTTTCAATATATGATTTTTTTTTTGATCCAGCAAGTTACATTTTTAGTATGACATTTTTTTAATATTAGATAAATTAATTACTTTTGGGTATTTCTACCTACTTATATACAGCTGTTTATTATTTTAGATAAAAAATAAGTTACTAATAAAGATAATATTACCATCCTACAATATTTTGTATTATATTAAAGAAACAAAAGCTTTAGTACCTGCAATTGCATATTACCTTTATTATCACAGAAATTGTGGTTTGTATGACAAGTGGAGTTGTCTTTTTTAAGGGGTATCCTTGATAGGTTTGCACTTTAAATATCATTGAATTACTCGGTACACAATATACAATGTAGCTTCAGCTAATAATATACACAATTTTATACATAAATTTATAAAAATTATGTATATACAGGGAGGTCGGTAATGAATGCGACAAAAACCAATCCTAGTTTAAACTCAATGAGCTGTTAGGTTAACTGGAGAAAGCATCGATTTGGCATAAGCGTGGCATCATAAACGTACATTTTAAGGTTCTGCTTAGCGACGAATGAACCTCTGTACTCGAAACAATAAAATCCACCAAAATCTGGGAAAATGGTTACTACAGATACTATTTTGTCGTAAAGCGTGGCTGCCAAGTATATTTTTGTTTCATTTACTTGATAGTATATTATGCTTAAATTTTACTTAATTAATTCTTAAAATTACATCAAATTAAGCTCTACCATTGTATTTTAAACTGTAAATAATATTTGTTATATTTATTATTAAAGTATTACACAGAACAGTAATGATGTTAAAATACTATTTTGTTTTTGGACAGCTACGAATACGAATAAAGGCGCTAAACGACAGTGAATTTTTCGTAGAGGCCACCTTCGGCCTTCGGCTTCGCTCGACAGATGACAAATTCAATATGGCGTTTTATTCTGAATGTTTCTAGGGTTATTTTTGTGACAATTGTACAAATTTAAGTTTTGTGTAATAATTTTTAATAAATTAAAACGGTAAGGCAGTGCCAAGTGTGTAAAGTGACGGATATGATTTCTGGATTATCATTTCACAGTAAGTACAAACTACGCTTGTACCATTCTATCGCCAATAATAAACAGAACCATGTTGGCCGCAGCTCTCGATTGCGTTTATGAATGAAATCCTTTCTCTATCTACGCTGTCAGCTCATTGTTTAAACTAGCGAAAATAACGATATTAAACCAAATATGCCTTAGTAAAAGGTCGCTTATTAATGAGATACATAATGTTACAGTTTAATTTTCGAAATTATTATTTCTTTAAAGCTCAAGTTGTTTTTGAAACATCGACATAAAACTGAGGATCGGGGGTTTCTAGGGATGGAGTTTACGATTTTATTCTACTTTTTGACATAAAGTCTAGATGGCGCTAGTTGCACTAAATTTACCCGCTGTTTCATGCCATAACTTTTTTACTGTTACCGTTTTATTATTTTTTACCTAATAGAGTGATGATTTTTAAGAAAATTTTTCGTTTTCGAAATATTTGTATTTAAACATTCTATTGCACTTTAAAAAAATAGTTAACACTGAATTAAGATAAAATTACATAACGAATAAAATAATAAAACCACTTCATTATTCATTTTGCCCTTTTGTTAAAGTGATTTCATTATTTTATTTGGTATAAAATGTTATCTTAATATATTTTTTTTGACTGTGCAATAGAATGTTTAAATGCAAAAATTTCAAAGACATTTTGTTTAACCGAAATAAATGTTGTATACCTTTTTTTCTTAAAAATCATCACTTACTTCCAAAAAAAAAATAATGAAACTGTAATAGTAACTAGCGCCATCTACATTTTATGTCAAAAAGTAGAATAAAATCATATGAGGATGAGGCATCCCCAGAAACCCCTGATCCTCTGTTTTCATGTCGATAACTCAAAAACAATTTCAAAAATTAAACTTTAACACTTTGTATCTCATTAATGAGCGACATTTTACTAATGGATATTTGGTTCAACATCGTTATTTGCACGAGTCTAAATTGATCTTTGTTAATCCTTACATA